>JAZDUH010000443.1:24215000-24490000 GCA_036419115.1 Scarus forsteni
TTAACTTAAGCAGCAACTGGCTTCAGGGGTAGCAATATCAAGCTGAGGATGATAAATTAAAGTAAGAATTGTATTTGTTTTTTCTGGCAAATCAATATCAACTATCTCTGGCTTATCATCTTAATCGGGTCTAATTGAGAAAATTTTGAAAATGGAAACAGATAAAATCCAGCAAATTAATAAGGTGCATCAAAACAGATGATTTACAAAGCTCCGTATTGTTACTGTTGATGCCTAAAAGAATTTAATTAAGTTAATCGTACAAAGGATTGCTCAAACTGAGGTGAGTCATAGTTGTAAAATGGTCCAGGATCAGGAAATACAGCTTAATGGAAACAATTAGTTAATCCTCTCTGCTTGCACCTGCATCAAAGTTTGATCAAAACCATTTATTTACTTACCATGAGGCGCTAATACCGGCTAAAAGGACGAGAGGTCAATTCCAAGTCATGACTCTTAACAGACATGAGATGTAACTAAATTCAGACTTTGGTCTGATGTGAGAGGATCAGACGTTTTCTGTTTGATCCATTAATTAGGACTTTGCCAGACGAGGCTCCAGTCAAAGTAAGCACTTTAACTCCAGATAGAAAGACATAAAAAGCCGCAGCAATAGCGATCAGGATTGGAAGTTTGCAGAGAGAGGTATGTGTTTATTTATTGCTGCCAGGTCACGGTGTCATGTTTCTAAAGAAAGTCTTCTGTTGCAAAAGTGAGCATAATCCCTTTCTGAGGATTTATGTTTGAATTAAAGAGATATGGCTCTGTTTGATTGCAATAAAGTGGTTTTATTTTTCATCTGCTATTCATCTAGTAAGTCTGTAAGAGTCTTAGTTCTGCACCGGGCACACAGGCTGACTAATCAAGGAGCCTAACATAAAGTTCACAAAGAACAAAGAGTGTTATTGGTTTGCTCTCAAAGAAAGGGTATCAACTACTGCATTGTAATGAAATACCAAACACTGACATAAGCTCCAATATTTCAGTAGAAATCAAATGAAGGGCTAAGTCATGTGGGCTTTGTCAGAATCTTTTCACACAGGTCTCCAATAAAGTATTCTCACTGGCATGAAATGTAAAGTTTCTCTCAAAGAAGTTAAAATAGGTGATGTTTCTTACGGGACAATGAATGCCAGTAAGTCACTGTTTACAAATTTACAATCATATTGATGCAACTTAATGTATATTGACAGTTTGCCAACTGTATCTTTATCAAGGTACAATTACAATATTCTAATTTAAAGCCTACTTTCTGTATTGTTAAGAACAATATACTGTATTTCATCTACAGTATTGTCGCTGTATATTTACATACAATGTCATTACTGCATTTTAAATCACATGATACCATATCATGTGAATCATATCATTTTATGTTCAACATTTTTAAAAGCTTACATTTAGTTTTTTATAAAAACTAAGGAAGAATGGTATTTTTATCCTGTAAATCATAATTACAAAAAAATGTCCTAGGAGTAAAAAAAAATGTTTTGTTTTTCTCTGTATCATTAAAGTCATGAGAAATATACTCAGAAAAAGACAGAAAATCACAGATTTCCATTTGCAGTTACTACAGAAATTTTACAATAAGAAACTGTGAGTAAAGAACTAGTGAGTTTGCAAAAATTGTGTTTTAGTGAATGTGAATTCCTGAGCAACACTGTTGCCTTTGTGTGATTGTAATACAATACTCATGATGCTCACATTCAGCTACAGCTTTTAGAGTGTAGCGCTGCACTGTTGGCCTCCCACTACATGACACTTTTTGAATCAAGGATATCTCTAATAAATTAATATATAAAATAAAACAATAATCCCATATTTGTTGTTATGTTACTTTTCCTTTAAAAAAAGATGCCATCAATTTTGCACAGAATGATCTAAATAGTTATATATCTATTTAATATTTCCACATACATTTACCACTCACTAAGGCAAACCCATTCAACTGCTCATTGTAGCATACAGCTAATCAGCCAATTACATGGCAGTTACTCAATGTATTTAGATATGTACACTGTAAAACCTGATAAGTTGGTTTAACTCAAATGATATGAGGAAACCGATTGCCTTGACTCAGTTAAGTTTATTAACTTATACTGTATAAGTTTTATAAAACCACTTTATTTGAGTTAAAGTAACTTAAATATTTAGAGCTATGGTAATACAGGTAAATTAATTTTATGGATTGAATTCAATTAAGTTTACTAAACTTAAATCATTTATTATTTTATACTCATATAAAGCCTTTGTATGAGCTTATTTAAAGAAGTGACTGCAAATGTTTTAAATTAAGTAAATTGAACTTATATTAATCTCTTCTGCACATCATATGGCAACTCAAATCAAATGGGGAAACCGATTGCCTTACACTATTTAAGTTGTAAGAACTCAATACAAGACAAAAATCATGAGCAACTCAATTTATTAAATTTGACTTGGAAAAAAAACATCAGATAACATGAATATATTAAAACATTTCAACCATCACATTCTTCAATAGTAGAAAAACAAATGTGTGCTTCCCTGCAATTTCTAGTTATTAAAGATGACAATATTTGTCTTAATGCTGATATTTAACAATGGACAGACATGATTGTCACAATAGCAGGAATCTAAATGGCATGCACCAGCACTTGTTTTACTGTTAGGATAGAACAACTATCTATGTTTTGTATCAGACAAATTTTCCACCCCAAGACCATTAACTTAATTAAAAGAAAAAAAATAAAAGATACAGCATACCAAAGATGGCATTAACAAAACTTTGCCATGCATTGATTATTTTGATAGAAAATGTTACAGTATCAAGATGCCAGCTGAACATGTACACATTTGAAATAGAAATTACATGTGTTTAAGGTGCTTTTTCCACATGACATTACTTTTGGAAATTCATTTTTGTAATCTTAAATCTTTAACAGCATATAATGTTCCTTTAAATACTTAGTGGTCAAAAAAGCAATTTATGAAAATTTTAATACTCTATCTCTATACATCGACACATGGCGAGTCTCAAAAGGAACTCCAGCTGGTCCCACTTCTTTACTTACAACTGCATCCAGAACCACTGCTCTTGTAGCTGTCTCCGACTCCTCCTTAAAATGAAACACATGTTTAGTATTTTAATAGTTATAAAAGGTAAATGATGAAAAATAACTACCACAGCTTTGCATGGAAGTAAGCATTATTGGGGAAAAAAGGAAAATGCACAGACTCAAGCTGAGTTCTACAAGACTTTGTGTGTATCAGCAATTTGCCATTGCAAATTAAATGACGACAATGGTCTAAAAAGGGCAAAAAGAAGACAAATTACCTTGCAAGTTTTAAAGACCTCTGATGAATCATCCTTCAAGTACGGCACCAAGCCAGCCAGGGTTGCTGTTCAGACTGCAGTGATGCCGTTCTTGTCCTGTTGAATTAATATAAGTTGTGCACATGTTGAGTCTTTAATTTTTACAATCAGCATCTGTTTAGGCCATTTAATGCACTGTTTACCTGTTCTTCATAAGTAGTCTTGAGTTTCTCCATTGTCTCGCCTAGACTTCCAGTCCTCTTCTTTTTGTGCAGCTTCAAAAGTTGAAGTGTATATTGATCCAGTGAAAAAAAGAAATGTAGAAATAAATCATTACAGAAATTTAATCACACTCCCCTTTGTCAGTGTGTCACTTGCTCACTCACTACACAAACTACATGTTAAGTATGATTTGAATGCCAACCGTTAAGTTTCCCATGATGCATTTCAAACCTCCGACGACAGAAATCAGAAGCACAGCAGGCTATCAAATATCTCCGTTGATTCACCACATTTGAAAGTTCAGACAGCATTTCAGGCGAGAAAGTCACCACGTAGAATACCAAAATGTGGTCATTTAAGCCATAAAATGCATGAATACAAAGTTCATTTCGACATTTCGGACATTCGGTTAAGCGCGCCATTATGCTACTGGAGAAACTTCCGGTCGGCTCCAAAACAAGAGCCCAATTTACAAAAGCGCTAAAGAACTAATAGGAGATAATGAAGAATGCTTTTATTTTGAAAACGGGAAGTTTGCTAGTGGCTGATTTTAAGCCGAATGCCGTCTCAAGACGAGTTTACATTGATAATATTACGGCGATTGTTACGACCTGATGCTGTTTTTTATTTGAGTCCGTTTTCCAGTATTTTATCTGATGGTTTTCATTTTGAAGCCTGAGGCCGTATTATCTGACGGAGGTTTTATTAAGGGAGGCTTTTCTGATGCCGTTTGGTCTGAGAAATGTACACCATACTCTGCTGTCAAAAACTTCCAAAACTCAAGTCTCACTTTGGAAAACAGCTTTAATTACTTGCAAAGGAAAGATGCTCTAAAGAGCAACTGATTCACCCCGTGTAACAGACGTGCCTCTTTGTTAAGCTTTAATCAGAGTGCAGTGTCTGCTTTTGAGACGTTAGATGACACATAGAGACTACAGCACCCCAGGCCTTCCCCTTACTGTCTCCATCACCATAACATTTTGATAATCATTTTTTTGAGTAAAAATTATTTACACTTGGACAAGTTTTGTGGTAGCACATACAACCCCGAGGTTGACTGCAGTTAACAGTTCATTTTTGACATTTACATTTAATTGAAAATGTTTTCAAGGCTGCTAACTTACTCCTGGGGTCTTACAATGATGGAGCACCATTTATATTCAAACACATTATATTTTCAGATCGCCAATTTCAATATATTGTCGTCTATTCAGCAAACATGAGTTCGTTTCTATAAAATTAGCCAACAAATGCTTCAGTGTGATGATAACACGTTAAAGAACTTACAGCTAACAACTGTTTGTTTATATTTGAGCAGGTACCTATATGCCACAGTAATTGAAACAACAGTAAAACAGAGCATGCAATAAAAAAAATTCTTACCTTATATTTTAAATCAAGTCATCATTCAGAAAAGAATTGCCTGTTCTCGTCCTCTCATTCAAAGCAGAGTAAAAATGGCTTCTCCTGCTGGACTGGGCACCTCATGTCTCAAATGCAGCAGGGTTTCCTACTCAGGTCAGCAGGGACCGCTCTTGTAGTTAGATAAAATGAGTTCAACAAATCCACCGAAATAAAATAAGTTGACTTAACAAACTTCAAATGTTTAAATAATACTTAAACAATGAAAAACAAATATGGATACTCAAATCTGCTGAGTTATTTATTCATTTATTCATTTTTGAGTTAGACCCACTTTGTAGAAATGAGTTCCTGCAACTTTTTTAGGGAATTAAGTTATTTTCACTTACTTTGTTTATTAAGATGTGCAGTTATGATCAAGACAACCTGCTGAAGTTCATATACAGCATCTGAATGGGGAAGGGATGTGAGAAGAAACTGTGAATTTGGCATGACTGTTGGAGCAAGACAGGCTGATCTGAGTATTTCAGAAGCTACTGATGTACGGGGATTATTATTGTCTTTAGGATTTAGAGGAAATGGTCTCAAAGGAAGTGAGCAGCAGTTCTCTGCATGAATATATCTTGTTGAGAATATGGCTTGAATGTTTGAAAAGATTAAAAGGCAACAATAATGCAATACTGTTACAACCGAGGTATGCAGAAGAACATTTCTGAATGCATTACATTGTCAGTCTTGGGGCAGATGGGCTGCCACAGCATCAGAGGATTACACCAGGTGCCACCCATGCAAACAAAGAATCTGATAGGGGTGGGCGTATCGATCTTAAAATCGATAGTATCGATACCAAGCTGAGTATTGGTATCGGATCAATACTAGCGTGATGAGATCGATACTGCAGTTTCTCTTATGTCGTCTTTACTTTACTTTCCTCCTCTCCGACCGCCGCTTCTGAACGGCACACCTCTCTCCCTCAGTGTCAACCTGCTATTGTTCCTGAACAAAAACCTATAAATCTGTTGTCAATATGGAAACAGAGCCAAAAGGGCAACCCAAGAGAAGGCTTCGTGAGCAGAAAGCCAAAGGTTAAGGTTAACTGTAGTTTACACTTTATTTGTGCAATGGAAGGTATTTTTTGTTGTGATGCTGACATAATCATATTTATATTTTTTTTACATTGCTGCTTTTTTTGTTACTTTGCACTTGTGATTTTTTTTCCTTAAACGTGGAATAATTAATTACTTTTATACAGTTAAAATTTTGTTCTATTGTTGTGGTTCATTAATAAAAAGCATTTTTATTGCCTCTTTGTGCTGTGTTTTACCATAACCATAATCAACCAACTCAAGGCAAAATTACAAAATTATTCAATGATCATTACATTTCATGTAAAAAGTATCGGTATCGGCGATACTAGCCCTGCATTTACTTGGTATCGGATCGATACCAAAATTCCCAGTATCGCCCACCCCTAGAATCTGAGGCTACTATTCGCTTGGGTTCACCAGAATTGAAGTAAAGGAGATAATGTTGTCTGGTCTGATCAGATTAACATTTTGGAAAATGATTTTCTTTTTTTTTTTTTTTTTGGTCACAATGTCAAACTTTAAGTTTAATACTTGCACAATGCTATTTTCTTCATATGTTTACACTGCTGCAAAAGCTCAGTTTGGATATTTGAAACGAGTGTAAAGTGCTTGTTTTGGCACAGTAACAAACAGCGAAGTATCAGGACTGCTTGACTGTTTTTTCCTTCCCCCTCTAATCGACCTACTACTGTGATGTCGGAAGTTCAAGTCCCTAATTTGAGCACAGTGAGCCCAGTAGAGGGCCTAGGTGCAGAGTCATAGCAAATGGCACTAAACCATACTACACTGACACATTGCTGCAGAGTTAACCTGTGACCAATCAGAACAGACTATTTGCTGTTGTCCTTACTTTACTGCCACTTGCAGTGGTCCTGTCTGTGCCCTATGTCCAGAGGCTTTCACCCTCAACACAACAGCCCAGGTTCAAGTTCTTTCATGCATGCAACTCGTCATTCTTTGTTTCCCAACGCTATCCACAGTCTTATCTCTACAAAAAAACACAAATCTTTTAAATACATTGTATCCAAAGGAAGCAAAGATAATATAGACAGGAGAAAATAATGCTATTATGTATCAGATTCTTATTGAAACATGCTGAAAATTGTGGGTTGAGAAATAATATCATTGCAAATAAATTGACCCACAAAAGAGAAAGCTCTCAGGCTAAAGCTTTCTGATGGCACAGCGTCTCTTCTCCTCTGATCTGAAATATTTTAACCTATCATGATTCATTTGAGTTCTAATGCCTCCTATTAACACATGAATATTAAAATGTTCATATTCTAAGACTGAGCTGAAACGGGGCTGAAAATAGCAGAGGCAAGAACATTTATATGTAGAAAGCTACACATTACAAAGACAAATTCACACGCTGACTAATTGAGGCAATGTAATTTGTCAATTATGGGTAATTTATTTTCCAAGGCAGCACTGTCTCCCTCTGATTCAAATATAGTTCTTTATAATAAATTCAATCAAATGGTACTTTGCAGTTAAACACGAGGTATAATGCTCTCATAAAAAATTAAAAAGACAAGAAAATTGTCATTTAAACATTCATCTCTGCGACCAAATATGGTTACACAATTAAGTTAAGCTGGGAGTGATTAATGAGACCCAGTAGAGCAGCCACTTTTTTATGCAGGAGATACAGTACTCTGCTTCTGCAGCAGCTTCTGACACAATAAGCAAACATGACACCAACCTAAGGATGCAATTTTCTGCTCCTAATTACTGTTTGACCAACCTTTTAATGCAGACACCTTTTATCTGCAGAGGGAATGCCAGTGTGCAGATAAAAAAGCAGTTTACTCTGTACAATAAGGAATATTTGGAATGAAATTTCTTAACAATTGTATAAATGACATTCTACATTTTCTTACAGTTTCTCAATCCATTTAATCTTTATTAGTAACAGAATTACCTAGGTGGTGGTTATCACCATGACAGGGCATGACACATTCATGTGGTAATAGAAACACTGGGTATTTCATCAAAGCCTGTCCCCAACTTACCCTAAAGTACATGTCTATCCCCTCACCCCTACATCTCATGACACAGCGAGGATGTGGCTCTATTAGAAATTTTTAAAGTCAAGAAGAGACACGCTGCAAAACTCAACCCACCTCCACTGCTGATCCAATCAAGGACAATATTTTAAAAAAAACTGCACCCTGAACGATGGCTTTACTTAACACTAAACATCATTTTCATTTCATGGATGAATCTGTCTTGTTGGGGGGGGGAAAGCTTTTAAGTTGGATCTTTCTGGTCTGTGCTGCACCAGCTTTCGTTTAATTTATATATTTATATTTACTCATTCATTCATAAATCAAAAGTCACTTTGGTGAAGAATTGACACCAATACTAAAAAGTCCTCCACTAAGTTCTGAATTCTGGTTTCAAGCTATTGCTCTTCAAGGCTGCCCTTAAGAAGGGGATAAAATGGGAAAACTAATTGGGGTCCAAAACCCTGTAGGGCATACTTGCCAACCTTGAGACCTCAGAATTAGGGAGATTTTCAAATGGGGGGGTCATATACAAACAAAACAAGAACAATGAAATACTTGAATTTCACAGAGTTCATTTATTGGACAAATAAAATAACAGTCCACAGTAACAAATTAAAGTCACAGCAAATTTAATAGCTGTCCACAGTACCCATGCAAAAGATGGTAAATAAAAAAATGTCTTAATTAAATAAATAAATAAAACCAAAAAAAAGGCATACATTGCATGGATTGGTGGTTAATCTATGCAATGTATGCTCAATAAATAAAAATACAAACAAAAAAGGCATACATTGTACATACAAAATGTGCACGTAGCATATCCCGTCCCCTTTGCGCTGTCCCGGACAAACGGGAATTCTCTTTTCCACTCATTCTGGAATTTACACGAGTACTTTCTCTTCTTACTCATTTCTTCTTCTGCTTCTTCTTCTTCTTCTTCTGTTCTGTTTGCCGCGCTTGACTTCGAGCCGAGGTGTAACCGTTGTTAATGTTCGGCCGGAAACGGCGCCCAGTCAGAAGAGAAGGATGGTGTAGCAATATTGTTGTCCGGGTGGAAAATCGGGAGAAATTCGTGAGAATTGTGGGCCCGGGAGATTTTCGGGAGGGGCACTGAAATTCGGGACTCTCCCGGGAAAATCGGGAGGGTTGGCAACCTTGCTGTAGGGGCTCATGAAGGTTAGCAAAGACATTGTGAATCATAAACTAAGACCATGGTTACAATTATTTTCAACCTAAATTTTCATCATTTTTTGTTAAAGCAAATCAAAATATTAATTGTGGCTATTTAAAAGTGCAACCCCCATCCCTCTGGCATGGTACAAACCTTATTTTGTGATGTTAATGTTGTAAATTTACTTTTCCATTGAATTTAACAATTATCATAATAATGTTTTGCATGTTCAGCCATGCAAAGATTTTGTTCCAACTCCAAAGCCGCCCAGATAGTGAATATTCCCAACTCTAATGGAACAAGCACATGTTGATATCTTAATTGTCTTTTAGATGTATTTCGTAAGCCTTTGTTTCTGTCACATGACAGCAGATAGAGTTGTAAGTTGAGATGAGACAGATTTGAATGGCATGCGACAAAGGAGCCACAGACCACAGCTAAAGGGTCAGCCACTTCATAAGGCTGCTGCCAAATCAGTGGGTGGGTGTATAAATCAATCATGAGGCCACCAACATTTCCCACATATTGATATGATCTTATGACATCTGAGGAGGGTCCATTTACATGTCCATTACAGCCCAGGGAAGAGTTTGGGTGGTCTTGTTGCTCTTCATTAGAAACACTTGAAAGTTGGTTAAGTATTTGTCAACTCAGAAAACCATTAAATATCAGGAGTATCATGTGTTTGATGTTTTCAATCCTGAATACTTGTCAAAATGTGTTTTCCAGAAAATTCAGAGAAATCATTGACAGAATAGATAAAGACATATACCTAAAAAATTGACAGAGATGCACTATATTGCCAAAAATATTCGCTCACCTGCCTTAACTCGCATATAAACTTAAGTGACATCCCATTCCTAATCCATAGGGCTCTAATTTTGTAGACAAGGCGCAGATGAGGCGCATCTGCCCTGCACCCCATCTGTGCCTCGCCGAGAGGGTGTGTCAATCACACTTTGCAAGTTTCCTGCAGTGCCAAGAGAGGTGAACTGCAAGCACAGAGAGGCACAGAGAGGCGCATCCATGCCTCCGTCCCTGCCCCTCCGCGCAAGTGCCAGAGAGGGAGGAGAAAAGCCGAGTGTTGTCTTCACCAATCAAATCAACGCCTCTCCTTGCCTTTAAATTAGCTGCAGCCGGGGCGCAGCAACTGACTGGTCTGACTGATCCCCACAACCGCAGAAACAGTGTGCTGGAAAGACCTGGTAGCGGAGACAGTCAGAGCTGCTGTTCCTTCAGCAACTGGGAGAACGGACTGGCCATCGAGGTGCACATCAGAGGCCACAAAGCGTGTCACTGTGTGGTCAGCTCCCTGGACAGATGTAATCTGTTCCTTTGTCATTTATAGGAGTAAAAAAATAAGAAACAGTTACACAGCAGCTGGCTTATCCATTCATGATTGTGATCCACCTGCACTCCTGGTTTGTCATCGTCAAATAGCAGAGCTTTTGGTGATATACTGTATATTCTCCTTGCAATAATGTAGCCTACTCCATCTTTTTAGATCATGTTAAAAATAAAGAATAAAACAGAGGAAGATGGTAAATCCTTCGTGACATAAATTTTTCCCTTTTTTCTTCGTCTTTTTTCTCCCTCTTTTCTTTGAATTTCATGAAATGAGAGAAGCCAGTTATATACTCAGTATCAGATGTTAAGGCTGTTTATTGTTGACTTGTAAGAGGTGCATCAAACTTCCAGCGTCAGGTTAAGTTTCCATTATGACAAACGGCTTTAATCCGACATCAGATGTGACGGGAAGATTAATATAGATACAAATGTATATGCTGGTTCAGATCGTGACATGAAATAGTGATTGCTGTGATTGTTCATTGCATTAAAATGTGCCTGACACTCTAGAAAACCTGCCTCTGAGGGTTTGGTGATGTGTGCGCACATGTGCACCTGTCACCAAATTACAGCTGCGGAGGGTGTGCTTCGCCTGCGCCGGGAATAGACCAGGTTGGAGCTGGTGAGCTTGCAGCGCACCTTCCACACAGTTTTTTGGCAAGAAATTGTCACTGCGCCAACATGAATCTGTCGGCACCTCCCCCAGTGCGCCGTTACACCCATCTCTGCGCAGACGGTCGACCAAATTGTCAAATTGGCAGTGCACGGCATGCGCCGGACGAAATTAACACTGCGTGGGGTGTGCCGGCTCTGCGCCCCCTGCGCTGCACCACGAAATTAGGGCCCACAGGGTTCAATTTGACGTTGGTCCTCCCTTTGCAGCTATAACAGCTTAAACTCTTCTGGGAAGGCTGTCCACAAGGTTTAGGAGTGTGTTTATGGGTATTTTTGACCATTCTTCCAGAAGCACATTTGTGAGGTCACACACTGATGTTAGACGAGAAGGCCTGGCTCTCAGTCTCCGCTCTATTTCATCCCAAAGGTGTTCTATCAGTTTGAGGTCAATACTCTGTGCAGGCCAGTCAAGTTCATTCAAGCCAGACTCTGTCATCCATGTCTTTATGGACCTGCTTTGTGCACTGGTACACAGTCATGTTGGAAGAGGAAGGGGTAGCTCCAAACTGTTCCCACAAAGGTGGGAGCATGGAATTGTCCAAAATGTCTTGGTGTGCTGAAGCATTCAGAGTTCCTTTCACTGGAACAAAGGGGCCAAGCCCAGCTCCAGAAAAACAACCCCACACTATAATGCCCCCTCCACCAAACTTTACACGCAGTCTGACAAGTATTGTTCTCCCGGCCACAGTCAAACCCAGACTCATCCATCAGATTGCCAGATGGAGAAGCACGATCTGTCACTCCAGAGAACGCATCTCCACTGCTTTTGAGTCCAGTAGCTGCGTGCTTTACACCACTGCATCTGACGCTTTGCATTGCACTTGGTGATGTATGGCTTGGATGAAGCTGCTCGGCCATGGAAACCCATCCATGAAGCTCTCTGCACACTGTAGCACAGGTGGCATTCTATCACAGTTCCACGCTGGAATTCACTGAGCTCCTGAGAGCGACCCATTCTTTAGCAAATGTTTGTAAAAGCAGTCTGCATGCCGAGGTGCTTGATTTTATACACCTGTGACCATGGAAGTGATTGGAACACATTCTGATTATTTGGATGGGTGAGCCAATACCTTTGGCAATATAGTGTATGTACTGTATATCCTGCTATGTTTAAACTTGTCAACCTACTTAAAGACAATAGATTCAATATAGATTTAGGCTAACTGTTGTGCAATTACATTTAATTGTGTGAAATAAAAATAACATAGCAGTAAATCTACAAGTTTGTATTGCAGTCTGTTCCACTGCATCTTTACACAGTGAATTACTACTAATCAGGCAAATTAGTGTAGCCTGTAGGGACATGTCCAACTAAAAATGTTCAGTGTATGTAACCATACATCATGATTGAATAGTATATGTCAACCAGAAATTATTTCAGTGCAGATCAGAGAAAAAAAAAGAATGTAGCTAATATTTAACAGTTTTAACTGAAATCTCCTGGTGGTGGGATCACATACTGTCCCTCTGGATCAGAACTTTAAACCAAATGCGGCTGATAATATTTTCAAAGCTGTGTCTTGCAGTGACATGTGCACAGTCAAATCTTATAGTTTCTGAAGCCCACTGTCAGAGGCACACATCAGATGTCAGAGGCAGATGGCACACCAACAGTGGTTCACATTAGCTGTTTGTTTAATCTCAACCAAATATTTATCCCACAAAATGAACAATTATGATGCTGCTTTTATATCAGAGTGAAGGAAGTCTAGCAAAGATGATCATATATCAAAGAAAAGTGAACAACAGGGACATAATTATGTTGAGAATAAAGTTTTCAGAGCCCACAAAGTAAGCCTCTTATGAACTTATGTAAATGAATGTGTCTTCCCTGCTGAGGATAGAGACTGACATTCTTCATTTGTGTCCTTTCGGGTTTATGGTTGTATTAAGGGCTCAAGGATTCTGCCTTTATACCTCACATTAAAATTTTTACTTTCATAAATTCTCTCAAGTTGAAGAGCTTAGCCATAAAGTTAAATAGCAGCTCCCAAAAAGTGCTGAAATCTTGTTAATAAATTTGGGGTTAAGAATTGCCTATTGGAGAGTAAAATAATGTCTTAATATCATTTTTTCTTGTGACCTTATTTATATTGCATACACTGCAAATTATTTTTGTTTCAACAAAGGGAGTGTGAAGAAAACTCAAGGCAGGGAATAAAGGACAACAGAAGTCTTCTGTGCGAGGAGACAAAGGGATTCTCGGGGACGTGGCACGGAGCCAGAGATCCTGAACACTCCCAGTTGTATATCAACTTCCAAAGCAGATCCCATTGGAAAACAGTGATCCGACCACAGAGCGGTAACAAATCTGCTCATGGGGGATTCTGTCATGGTGACCTGTGAGCGAGGTGACCTGCAGAGTCAATGCATCAAGGTCAAGACAGAAGAAGAGTGTGAGGTAAGGGACACCAGAAACAATGAGGAATCTGGTGTGTGTGGGGGTGCTCTGTGAGTGCGTTTATATGAGGAGTAAAGAGTCTATGTGGTAATTATTTTAATATGATTTAATTATTTATCTAATCTTTTATCTTAAAAGGACAACTTTTGCAGCCATATTAATGTTGTTTAACTGTAAAGGCTCATTCATGCTTTCTGCTCAAACTGTGGGAGTCATTACATGAAAACAGTTGGCGTATTTTTGCCCTGTGTCTCTTCTTGCCACCGACCAGTAATTCACTCATTAAGGAACATATACACAAGTCAAAGCACCAATTCATAAACTCAATATTCCACATTGTTATGAACATACTTAAATCAAATGACAAAAACATACAGATTTTCTAGTCAAACACTCAACACACCACACTGTAAAAATCAGATCCATAAGACTTTATTTACTCACTTTCTGTACTTGCATGTGTTCCCGTGGTACTCTCTGCACCTCTCACTACCCTCACAGATGAGAAGAAGGATCTGGGACACTGAATCACAGAATGACACGACGATGGCGAAGAAAAAAAATGCGATTACAACAGCACCATTCTCATTAGCAGCGATAGTATCACTGCAGGCAGCTTCAAAGCAGCCTGAACATTAGGGACAAAGAGTCAGTCTGTCAGTCTGAAACGGCAAAGCTTTAAAGCAGCATTACGATGACATATTAGGAGCTACATGAGATTATTTCTACTATTTTTTCCTCCAGATTGTTATTTCCCCTCTCGATTTTGTGTTAGCGAATGTAGCCGAGCGCTTCCAAATATCTATGCCACAGAGGCACAAAGGCTCCTCGATCCGCTCTTACTTCACTGCGAATCCTCAAGTAAAGGCTTCACCATTTTATCAGAGTCTGACATTTCCTATTGAACTGGTACAAATGGCATTTCCCCAGACAACTTGTTAACTTTTAAAGGTTGATGGATTCAATACACAGCTGCCTCAAATAAGCAGTGGATCACTCCGAAAAACAAAGCTTCAAGATTAGCTGCTGTCAACTTGAGGATAAGATGTGCAAGTTTGAGCAGCAGTATGTGAGCACTATTTATACTGTGACGGGGATGTATTGATTTAGAGGCATTTATTGGAAAAAAAGGCCTTAATTTTTGGCTCCTAGCTGCAGCTGCTCCTGTCTATGCCCTGTGACGGCAACCCACAAGCTCTTTGATTTTACTGTTTCTCAGAGTGGCTTTGATTTAAACAACAAGAGACAGCCTATATAAGAGACAGTGCCAGGTCAGGAGAAATTCACATATACAAACACAAAGCAGTATGCAGGGGAGGGCACATTTGCTTCATTATATTGTTTAAATGATCAGCAGTGAAATAATTTACCCTTCAAGAATACATTAAGGATGATTACAATTTTATGGTTGCACAGAGAGCAGTATCATTAGTGAGCCATGTTGAAAGTCGTTCTCCCCGAAGGTTCCAAGGTCATCTCATGTACATTACCAGGTGTGCAAAAGAAGACAGAAAAAATGAGCACAAAAATAATTGCAAACCCAAAAGGTCAAAGGGAGGTCGTCTCAAGTTCCCTAACGAGAATTAAAATTGAGAAGATTCATAAGTGGAGCATCAGCTTCTTTCAACTTTAGATTACAGAGTGATGGAGGGAAAAAAATTAATCATCAAGTGTCTCCAAAGTCTTATCTCAAAGTGACCTACCTACATAATCGTCTTCTTTTTGGTTCAAATGTTTTCAAAAGTCAGTTAAAAATAGCTCAAAGCAAAGAATTGACTCAGAGCAATGTAAAGTGGAACAAAACCTACAAAAAACATTGTGTTGTTTCTTGGGATGCACTTATCAGAGATTTTGCTTTGAAAGGAATCCTTCTCATGGCCAGAAATAATTGGACATATATATATATATATATATATATATATATATATATATATATATACATATATATATATATTCACTGCCCTACAGCATGCATCCCATTTAAACTTTCCTCATTATTATTATATTTAAACTTTCATATCAGACTGTTCACATGATTGGATCACTACATCAGTGATTGCTCTTTCAAGCAATCACTAATTAATAGGTGTTTTGCAGGCCTGGGTCATTTTGGAAAATTTGGCAATGTTTCTTCCAGACTTCTGCCAAGGAATTCTTCAGCATGTTGTGGTATGGTCTATATTTGTGGCATGTTGAACAAAATACAATTTTTAATTCTTATATTAAAGGTATAAGTGTTGATTACCTTCTGCCAATTATGTTTCCCGAATAAAAATGAACTGATAACAACTGCCACCATTAAAGGTGTAGTTGCTGCATGTAACCTTATAAAATAAGCTAATTTATTTCTTTTTTATGGAACCTTTTGATTATTGAATACTTATTCAAAGCAGCAGCAAAACAACCACCCACGGTATAATTAAAATGTTGCAAGGGTGTCATATGAGTCACTAATTATAAAAACTGTTAAAGTAGGACCTTATCATTCTGAATCTATATCTATCTTTTGTAAGAAAAAAGAAGAAAGGAAAAAAATGTTTTTAGCATAATTGAATAGACATAATTATTTAAGCAAGACTTTCTTCTTTTCTCAAAACAAAAGCATAAAGCAAAGCAGCATTCATTTTGATGAGAGGAGGCAGGGAGTGTTGCTCAGAGGGAGAATTAATGAGGAGGCGTTACTAATTGAACTTTAGCTCAAACCAATAAAACAAAAGAGTGAATATTTCCTGTGAATAATGGAGTCAGACCTTATTCATTTAGAGTCAAATCCAGTGAAAGTGCACAGACAGGCTGTATTTGGATGCAGCTCAACATTAGTGATAGAACAGATATCCATAAGGACATAAGACCAGACACACAATGTTCTCACTTCAATCATCCTGAATGATCATGTTGGCCATCCTCACCCTGCTTAATCCACTTTTAATGCAAGTTTAGTGGAGTCCATAGTCCTCCTGTGCTCAAAACCACTCCTAAGTTTATCAAGATAAAGAAGCCTTTTCAGTCAGAAAGTGAATATCTTCCAAAGTTACAGTATATTCTCGCCTTTGTGACTTTCTTGCTGCAGAGGAAGGACACCAACACAAAGAGGGATTTAAAACTTTGGCAGAAATTCACTTGATTTTCCTCACACAGATGGTCGCCTTGAATTAACTTCAGATAAACTCTGCTTTTATCTCATATATTACGCGAGGAGGATTGTGGATCAACCATCACTTATACTGAAATGATTCTGTCACTCCAAATGAGGAGGAAGTAGGAGGAATGATTACAGCACAATCTGAACAAAGTCGACTTACAGAAGATCCTTAGAATGAAAATTCATCCCTACATGGCAAATGGCTGCTAGCTCAAATTTCTCAAAAGGTGACTTATTTGGAAACAAATATTACACAACAGCTGTTAAGAAAAACAGGGATGTATTATATACCGTTAGGGATAAATCTACAATTATAGACATGACACATAGTTGGCCATTTTATTAGGAACATTCCATTCCCATTATCATTATAGCTGTTCATGTAGATATTAGCATGATCTCCCTATGCATGATCAATACATCTACAGTATCTATTTTTAATTACCACATAGGCACGAGGTCCCTCTTGAAAATGGGATGTCACATCTCAAGAGGCCTTTAACACATTTATACTTAATGGAGACAAATATGGTTGGGATGCACTTGTGGTCTGGGCACCCATGAGTTCGTCACTACCATAAATTCTTATTTTCAGTAAGAATATCATTGGTTATACTACTATAAAATAATCACCACAACTATTCAGACATGAGGACCCTTCTGAAAATGAGATGTAGCATCTCAAGAGGCTAACCTCTAATAAATCAGATGACAGGTCTGTGTTCATGAACCTGTCCCTAACTTTAGTTCTTATTCTAGTCCACTTGTCTCCTCTTACCTCCCTTCCTTTGCCCACACACCCAACACAGCATCATGTGGATTTGCTGTTCATCATGAGACTGGGATCCACATTCAAGATTTCCTGCTGCTTAAAGCAGCACTACAGAAGATCCCCGCTTGACTGGAGAGTGAACTCAACTACACATGAGCTCTAGCGCGCGCATACTGTCGTAAGACAGATCTGCCGGTCGCGTGCATTTGTTTTGTGGGCAAATCACAGAAGCCAGGACTTCGCTCAAAAGTATTCTTATGTCTTCAGCGGCTGTTTGCAGGATGGATAGCGACGAGGTAATGTATTTATTTTTGACTAAATGACGATGTTAAAAATCGCTAAGTTCAACTTGGTTTTATTACCGTGAAGTCGCCCCCGTCCTGTTGAAGCGATAAAGTGAATAAAAGTAAAGACTCGACGAGCTGGCGATATCACACACTTGAAATAGGTCGAAACAAAACTACATACTGGTACGTTCTGGATTTGTTGTGCTGTACTTTTTTCCTGTCAAGTTTTTTTGAGGAACTTCGTCATAAATTAGTCGCCCAACATACCTTATAGTAGTCGGACATCCCTCCTCGTCTTTTATTTCACGCCAGCGAGTGAACGCCGAACCGATGTGTATTCTGGTCCGAGCATTCAGCTTGTTTTTCTCTAGCTTTCTTTTTTTTTTTATCCTCCGACAAAACTTTTCTATTCATTACGTTCTTCATTTCCTCCGCCAGGGTTACAGCTCGGCGTTAACGATTGGCTTTCGCAGAGACTTCCATGTTTTAAACGAATCGGGAGTCGGGGGAAGTGACGTATGCCGGAAAGCAGTCCAAACGTGTAGTTTTTTAGTGTGGCAGGGTTCCCACCATCCACCTCGAAGTTACATAGCGCCAGTGAAAGGGATACAGACCACTCCAGAGTAAAGTGGTGGACCATCACAATGAATATCGAAGGATTATATTATGTTTGAAAAACTACATAGTGTTGGTTTAACAGAAGGTTTTTTCTTGCCGCCATGATGGAGGGATTCATGATTGGCCATATGGATTCATGTTGGGTGTTGGATGTATATATTTGTATATATATGTATATGTGTATCTTTATATGTATATATGTATCTATGCATATATGTGTATCCACAAAATGAAGAGCTTTTGCTCTATTGTAAAGTGTCTTGAGATAACACTCGTTATGAATTGGCGCTATACGAATAAAGATTGATTGATTGATTGATTGATTGATTGATAAATGTAATCATGACTTTGAACATTTGTTGTTCTTTGGTGGTGAACATGACTTTCTGCAGACACACACTATGAAGAAAGTAGACACATACAACAGGAAATTTGGTTTAAGTTGAATTAAATACATTCAATCAGGATGCCCTGTGACTGACTGGTGACCAGGTAAGGGTATAACCTGCCTCACGCCTAATGTCAGCTGGGATAGGCTCCAGCCCCCCTAATGCCCCAAAAGGGAAAAGCAATAGATATTGGATGGACGGACTGAAGAGGATAAGTTGTAACTCTTTTTCTTTCCCCTCTGAAAATGCTTCGATCTGAGAGAGTTGGCAAAGCCACATCTGACTTAGTTATTGATTTAAATACTAAACTATTTTGAAGATTTAAATCCTTTCATGGTGTCAACATGTTTTCAAGTAAAAAAAAAAAGACTGACAAAGGTCATTTCAATTCACTACATGCAAAGTAAATGTAACTTGTTTTGAATTATTGCAGCCTGAGATATTTCAGTTTTAAAAGCAACACCGATTTTTTTTGTATTCTTTATTTCTAGGCAGTGTCAAATGCTCACACTTATACCCCTAAGTACCAAAAATGTGCTATTTATATGATAGCTGCAAAAAACATTTTACATTGACATTATTAAGAACCTTTTCAGCTTATTTTTTTAAACTAACATCAGAATTGATCATGAACATCAAATATTCATGATGTTACCATGCTTTCATATTAAAAAAAAAAAAGATAATGATAATAATCTCCATATACTACATGCAAAGTAGAATATTTGTTTTGAATCATTACAGCCTAGGATATGTCATGTGATTGGCAGAAACACTGATTATTCTGCATTATTTTTTCTTCTCAGTTTCAAATACTCAGTACAAAATACACTCATTTCCATATGGTTCAAATGATCTCTGGTGGAGATCAGTATAAATGATCAGTTTCCTTGGCAAAAGTCTAGTTTGACAATCACATCTCATAAACTGCATGTCTTCCTGGGCGCCGGGAAATGTCCTTTATTTTCCAATACAAAACTTGACAGCTATGGTGAAAGTGACATTCAGTAGCCCTTTGGCAAGAAGTCAAAACTGCCATTCACCCTTGTAGTACTGTTGTGTTTTCAGGATACAAAGGACATCCTTTGATGCAGGCTTTTCACTGAGTTAACTAATATGAATTTATCCATAAGACCTCTGTTGCTGACACTATCAGCTCGAGAAGAAAATAACTAGATAGGCCCGCAGTCGCACAAAATTGAAGAAATATAAAAAGGAAAATAATAGAATTGAAGAGTGGGCATTCTTTTCAGATCAGATTAGCATGACAACTGAGAAAATACAGAAGAAAAACAACTCCTGTTTACTTTATTCAAGGGCGCACTGACAAACAAGGACAAAATGAAAGTAGGGATGACATTGACATAAAAGTCCGGTTGAGGCCCTCACTTCTCTCCATCAAAGTGCTGCATGTGCACTCATCACTGTGATGGCTCTGCTCTGCATCACTGCTGACGAGGCAATGGCACCCATGTGAGAGAAGGGAGACACAGCTGAGGAGAAGTGGGATGGTGGCAGATTGGCAGATGAAATTCAGCTAAGGAGCACATCACGAGGGGGACAATTTGTGGCCAGTCGACAAATTCACTTTATCCTTCCTTTGGCCTTCTTCTAACTTCAGTTGCTTCAGTTTAAGTCTATTTATTCAGCAACTGGTCAGTAAAGACACTTTTGATAATGGAGTAACGTTGCCTCTAAAAGACTGAAAGCTTGTGTCATTGCTTTCAGGTAAAGAAATCCGCTCAGGGCAAAATTGAGGACTTAATGCTATGCTAAGGTTCCTTATATACAGTATAATCCTGTCTCCTTCATCCCACCAAGATATAGACATGGGCTAAACACTGAATGTTTCAAACAGTTTCTAATTTGGGGGTTTTGTTCATTTTATTTTTCACACTAAGATGGAGAAATTAACACCTAGCAATTAAAATAAAATGTATTTAAACACTGATTTCACATTAAACAGCTGAAACATATAGTACATTATGTGTGAGAGTAGTTATGTAACTTGTGATGCTTTTCCATTTGTGATATTAGCTCAATTTGTCTCAACTCTGCACATTACAGAGACTACCCTGATCTACCCTCTCTTCTTGGTAGCTGGTTATGGTTTTAGCATATTTGTCAGGCCTACTGCAGCCTAGGGATGTAAATCACCAGTTTCAGGATGATATGATACGATGTTGATTCTTTGGACAACAATAAGATATTTGCTGATATCACAATGTCTGCCACGATTCAATTTCATTAGGCTATATTCCGGGGCCTTCGATCGATTTGAGACAATATAACGTACACATTTAACACAATCAGTTATGGAATGTTTTTTTTCTATTGTTATTGACCTCCAACATTTGACCATGCTCAGTCAAACTAAAAAGGTACAGTTTTTATTTTAATTAAAGACAAAAATTTCTCATGTTCAAGGTAAAACTTTTAATTTAACTAACTCAACATTGATTATTTTGTTTTTTGTCAATTTAATTAGACTTTACTGTTTAATGGTAGGTGTGGAGGAAAATAAGAGTATGCTTGTTTTCCTTTTATACTATAAGTACTTTCATTAATCAGCACACTGCAAAATCAAATGATGAGATAACTTATTGTACTCATGTAATTGGCACACCAGTGGTGTGCAGTATGTCACACACTTGAATGCATGAGAGCTGAGAGCCCTGGAGACTTAGGTACGAGGTGTGTTTGGGTGGAAACTGTGAAACAGATATCCGTCGAAATTTCAAAATAAAGTATTGATAACAATGTGATTGATGGTTTGAGTTTCTACCGGTTTGATTGGATCCTCATTTAACAAAGCAATGGATCGATCCAGATTGATGGATCATTACACCCTGCAGCCTGGAGATTTTCTTTTCTGAAATCTAGTCTGGATGTTCACAACACAGCCCTCTTTTTTGACAGATATCAAATACATAGGTTTTTAATTGCTTCACAGGGGCTTTTGATACATAACTTGGCGCCGTTTTGTAAATCCTACATTTTCTGAAAATTTAGGAGGTCAAGAGAAAGTTTAAAGCAGTAAGATGCAAGAATTCGCTGACAAAAACTGCTCGGCTCAGACGTTTCTGAAGCTGGGCACTCAGTACAACAGTGCACTAACTAAACTAAGCTGTCATGACAGTA
Organism: Scarus forsteni; assembly: GCA_036419115.1. Classification (NCBI taxonomy): domain Eukaryota; kingdom Metazoa; phylum Chordata; class Actinopteri; order Labriformes; family Labridae; genus Scarus; species Scarus forsteni. The sequence goes on from JAZDUH010000443.1 coordinate 24,236,923, forward strand.
AAAGACAGAATTACACATCAGAAGGGACAGCTTTATCATTGCTTGAAGGACTGACACTGTGAAAGAACTGACAGCTGCACCAGCAAGGTAACTGTACCTGTAAGATGTGGTAAGATGCTAAACTAACCTTGTTTTCAAAGACTGTTCATAAAAAGTGTAATTTTTCACAAATATGCTATTAATGAGTGATTGGAGGATAAAAGAAATGTGCAATATTTTCTTATTAACATGTTTAATCATGATGATCTACTTCACGAAGATTCTTCTGGGCTCTTATTTTAAATGTGTTATTAGCCTTGAAATTCTCAAGTAATAATTATTAATGTTCTCACCTTTTCCTCAATTAAAACGTACAATGATTGTACACGTGATCTGCTGGTTCAGACTGGTTTCCTTTAAGTGAAATTTATTCCACGTCAGACAGCCAATAGATCTCTGCTTTCATAACTGCACTGGAAGGGCAATCAAAGGTGCAGCTTTCCTGGGGCTGGATAAGAAGGCTCTATTAACTTCTCAGTATGCATCAGGGCCCACGCAAAGATAAAAACAAAAGGAAGAGCATGCTGGGATCTGCAATAATCCAACAGCAGGTAAACATACAATAGCAAGGAGGACATACATGCATCACTTTCAAGACTGTGCGATTTCACCATTTATCATTCACATGTGGCACAGCATTTCTTTAAAAGCTCAACAAGTGAGGTTTGACCCCTGTTTAGGTGGTACAAGGCTGCTACTGAAATCATTTTCCATCGACATGGGTTAGAGGATTTCTTTGTTACAGCCTTTCATCACTGAAAGAGCATTAGCGACTTGTAGAGGTTTCCTGAAACATGTTTTGTATTTCTGTGATTGGTTTAATCCATTTGAACTGCTTTGAGTATAATAAAATGTATATACATATCTGTCAGCAGTCTGGAGAAGACGCCCTTCAAATCTGAGACTGGAGCAGTTTGCTCACTGGGAGTAGGAGAACATACCTGTCGAGTACCATTGTTCTTGCCATGGCCAGTTTCATTAGTTAGTTTTTTTTTCATTTGTTTGTTTATCTTTTATATAATTATGTTGAACCACAATTAAAAAGCAATGTCTGATTGTCATTTGTTGATCTTCAGTAAATTTTCAGTAAAATTGCATTTATAATTACTTTTGTCGGTTTCAAGTTATTTTAGTGACCATGTGGGTTTTTCTTTCTTTAACTGAAGGGTACCAGCAATTTTTGCCAAGTCTGTTTTCATCCTCTTTAGAAGTTCTTTCTCCACATCCTAACCTCTTTCTGCTGTCTCTGAAAGCTCTCAGGTTTGTTATTCAAAGTCTGTTGACAAAGTGTACAGATGTAAAAAAAAAAAAAAAAAAAAACAATCCTCCTGTATCAACAAAACCGTTATCATGATCCAGATTTATTAATGTAAAATATAGACAAACTTTGAGATACTGTCTTGTGACATTCCGGCTAGTTGAACATTTTAATGTGAAAGTTTAAAAAAATATATAGTTCACTGTACACTGTAAAATCCAATAACTGCCTTGACTTGCAAACATGAGTTAACTTTACTATGTTAACAATAATATGCCTTTATGACTGGTATTTATTAAGTAACAATCACTTGCATGTGTAAAAATGCAAAATAAATGCAAAATACTTATTTTTTTAAGTGAAGATTACTTTTTTATAGTTAAGCCCACTCGCAACAATAAGTAGCAAACACAGCCTCATTCACACCTGATCCATTCCACACCCGGGCCAGTAGGTGGTAATGATGCCCATCGTAAAGGTGGACTACCGCAGTTAAACTGTACAAAGAAGAAGAAAAACATTCAGTCTCCTACTCAGCACCAGTGTTGCCAACTTAGCGACTTTGTCGCTAGATTTTCTGGTGTGTTGGAGACTGACGTGAACGTATCGTTCTGCAGTTACTGTCTTTGATTGTTTTAGTTGCTTAAACTCATTTGTAAGTGTAGTCTACAAAGGAAGTGCTAGTTAGTACAACTAAAATTAACTAGTTCTCTGCACTTTTTTTAAGTGCAACCGGTTTGCATGCTTTTTTTAAGTAATGATAACTAATTGGATTTTACAGTGTATGGTTTTAATTTATTAAATTTATTTAAAATGTTTTTTTTCTCCTAGTTGTTCCAAAACATCATGTTTCATAGTGGTCTCTAACCTGCAGAACCCCCTGCAGACAGGGCAGTTCTCCACATTTTTGACACTCACCAAACAATTTGAAAATGTATTAGAGGAGGTTGGTGCTCTCAGAGCTCTTTCAGATCTGAGTAATTGTCCATTAACTTTGATATTGGTATTTTTTTGGTCTTTGCAGTGTCAAAATTCTGCTCTGTGTATTGACTGGGAAATACTAATACCAAAAGCCACTGCACTTCATCAATCTTTCAATCTGCAAAATCTTAAATTTGGTGTCAGCTCGACTAACTATAACTCAAAAACACTTGTTTTAGCGAGCACAACAAATGTCATCAGACAACATCCATAGTTTAAAACTGAAGATAAAAGATTTGGTTATCAACTATGTTACTTCTATTCTTAACTCTGTTTCTTAGATGCTTTCAAACTGAGCTCAGGGTAAGAAGTAGAAAACATTTAAATAACAAATAATCTGCCTGGCCTCTTATTTGTCTGTCATATGTCAGTCTGTCAAACAGTGGGCTACAATACACAAAGATGAGCATTTTGGCTGCAAAGGGGATGGAATGATTATTTTGATCACTAATTTAGCAGACCTAGGGCAAATTTTCACATTTGTTTCTCTAACACCCAGCAGTTGTGCTCCTCTGCTCTGCTGAAACACAGCTGGAAGTGAATTAAGAATCCATGTCCTCTGAGCATCTGTTTAGTGCAGCAGATAATGTTTGTCCCCCCCAGGTTTGGATTACTAACATGCTGTGTCTGTGCTGCTCTTCACAAAACACAGCTAAGACAGACTAATAATGAAGGCCAGTCTGCACTGACAGTCTGTTAGATACATGACTATTTAAGTCATATAAAGAAACGAAGGACAGTTTTTGTTATGTATTATGTGTGGCCATTCAGTTGTTGATTAAATTCGGTTTTCAAATGGTAACATTGTGAATGTTACCCAACTCGATTAAATTATAGAATGTTTACTGAAATGGACAGTACTTCCTGGTCTCCCTCTACCGTACTTACTTGAGGCCAAAATACCTCTATGATGTGCACACGCAGATTCTGCTCATGTAATTCAGTTTAAAATGCTGTGAGGGAATATATTTGTTAACAGCTGTCAGTCATATTGTTGCACATGCTTTCCTGCTCCATCTTTTTAATCAAAGACTAGGTAAAAAAAAAAAAAAAAATTCTAAATGAAACTAGTCAGAAAAATAAACAGGATGACACAAATTTAAAAATATGGTTTGTTTTTAATTATACATCATTTGACCCACCTGTTGACACTGGGGAGGTACGGCACATGACTTTTGTTGAGGCCAGTCATCTCTTGATACATGTGCATAACAATGAAGAGTTATGTATAGTTAAAAAGCCTGTATTATATATTTTTAGGTTTTGTATGCCTGAGGCAAGAAGAAGGTTGCAGTACATGGACTTCTCCCCCTCCTTCTCTTTATGGCACCAGTCAATGCCTGCAATGGCTTGTGTCAATATTCTGAGCCCACAGTTCAGGATATTCCTTTGTTGTTTGGGTCACTGCTTGTGATATGGTTTAGTTTGACAACCTTTGCCATTCAGGTGGTTTCTGTGAAATTCTATCGCCTTCTCTTTTTTTCAAGAGAAGAAAGGAATTAGTTAAAAAAAAAACACTTTTTTTCTTTCTAAACTATTATTTTTATTTTAATTGTATGTAAATACAGAATTTCAATAATTATCCTTGATGCAGTCTGTGACATAAATAATAATGGAAAAAGATAATCAATCTTTTCAAGTGATTTTACCCTTTAGAGAACAGTAGCTGTGGCTTTTTTTAAAACATGAAAAACAAACATATTTTAGTTTGTATTGCCCGTTTTTTGGACATACATTGAATTTTCTTCTTTTGAAATTAATTTTGAAAACTTATAGGTGACCTTTCATTTATATATATATATATATATATATATATATATATATATATATATATATATATATATATATATATATATATATATATATATATACATATATATATATAATTGTTATTTTTCAGAACTGTCAGAGAACACGTCATAATTTACATAACTGTTGCTGTGATAAAGCAGTATTGTTATTTATCCAGTGATTATCCTGACAACTCCAGCAATGATACTTCCTGTTTCAGCCCCCTGATTGGCATTTGTTTGACATTAATTGCGAGCAGCCTCTATTCTTCTTCCAAGAGAATATAGGGACTCTCCACACATCTCACACCACAGGATAATAAGGCAAGATAATCTTTGTGCCATCATATAATTGGGACTTTGGTGAACAGTGGGGATCCAAGCTGAAACTCTGGAAACTGGAAAATGTTGTAAAATAACTAAGTACGCTTTTTGTCATGATGTCCATCACTGCAATTCTAGTCATTCTAATGAATTGTAATGAAAACAAGTTGTCCTCCTGAGCTAGCTTAAAGGCTTTACATAGTTAAGCATTTTCAATATGGCAACTAATGTGCTTCGAGCAAACTCTTAAGGACCCAATGGGTGATGTCATTGATCCTATATGAGCACAATATATATAGTCTCTGATCTCCCCACAGATGATAATGCACCAACATTAATGCATTTAGATTGGATTGACTGGATGAGCATGTAGCAAAATCTCTGATGGCTTTTTATGTTGAGGGCATAAAAATAAAAGGAGAGGGCTGGGACTTAAGCACACACAATTGAATGTATCCCAAATGAAATAGCTACAAGAACAATCCAGAGGCATCCCTTTATCTTTGTACAGTGTGCATGTCTTTGCCCTTCACATCCAAAACTTAACAACTAATAACACTGTAATGAAGCCTTGTTTGAATTAGCATTACATTAGCATCTAAGCTTCCACTCAGCTGCGAAAATGTCCCCCAGACAGGCTGCCTTTGTTTAGTATTAACCATGGATTACACTTTTGCCCTCCCATCTGGTCTTTTCCCAAAGCCTTGTAATGAGAAACTAAGCATCTTTGTGCGGGATGTCCTGGCTCATTCACAGCGAGGAGAGTGTTGTATGTCTGTGCCCAGTTCTGAAAATTGCATTCTTGTTCTGCTTTCTTGTATCACAGTTTTAATTTTAGACATCATCTGACTGCACAGTACTAAACTCTATGCCTTTTTTTTTTTTTAGATTTAACTTTGCTATGATCAGCATTCTGTAATATGAGATGAAATTACAGAGAAAGGTTTTTTTCATGTTTCATCTCTCTGCTTTACAACCCTCTGGATAAATTAAAACCTCCACCAATAAGTGGATTGCCTGATGTCCTGTAAAAAGGGGGAAAAAAGAAAACAAAAGACTTTGGAATCAAAGGGATTCATTTTCACAGGAATGAGCTGACATCACACTGAAGCTGTTTTTTATTTGCTTGCTTCTACACTGCTCTTGAAAACAATGAAAATAGGGCACCAAAATGAGGATGATTTTGAGGGAATCTGTTGATAATTCCAAAAAGCCCTCATAATTTTACTGCTCAATTGGCCTTGCAGCAGCTTGGGTTGTTGCATTTACTGGATCCAGCAGATGGAGACCTAATGAACCCTTTTTAGAAGCAATACACAGATGGAGACAATATACTAGAAGTATTCAAACTGGCATGAACCAGAAAAAAAGAAGCATGAGCCCGGGCATTTCTTGTTGAAACTGGCATAAGACTGTTAGCCAGGTTTAATTCTGTGCTAAGAATTTGAATAAAATAGTCAGGAATTATGCAATGTACCAGCCATGGAAGGCATATTTCATAAAAGAAATTGGATTTCCCAAAAGTCAAAGCTGTACCTTTCCTTCAGTTTCCCACTACTTCAGTTTATGTGTTGCTGAGTTATTTTTATATTCCTTTTATTTGTTTGTCTGTTGTCTACTTTAATTTTTTTATTTATTTATTTATTGCAAAATTAAACATTAAACATTTAGGGCCCAATCATATGTTCTCTAATTTCAGTCTGATGCAGGTTTACTTTTCAAGCCCGGTGCTCACGCTGCTTACATAAGCAAATGATCGCCAACCTGCCTGCTGCCAGGATATATTCCCAATGTGTTTGTCTGAGAATGTTCAGGGGCAAAGCTGGTGTGTTCCTAATTTGAGGATGCAGAAAATGAACGCACTTCAAAATTTCTCCATCTAAAATCTGGAGTCTGTGGTGTGAAATGCTTCTGACATTTTGAGGATACATTTGAGAAACTGGTACAGATCAAAACACACTCTTGACTGAACTTGTTGAACTCACATAGGATGCACAACTCTAGACCTCTAACTCCACTAGTACCCACATACATTTCTGAAGAGTTACATAATCTATTTCCTGGTTCTTCATTGCCATAGAATTACCATCTACATCTTAGGTGTTTTGTCCATTTAGTCCCCACAACACCTTTAAGGGGCTGGTCGGTGAACTCTGGCATCAAAAAGCCCTCTCCCTGTGTACTAGCTCGCACCACCCACCATGCTAGTAAAAATTCTTACTTTGTCTTATGTACCCTACCACATGGCCATAAGAGCATAAACAGCATAGTCACATTTAACAGTCCATGTGACCTGTTACCTGCCCTAATCCCTATCTATCACCAATTATGGACCCCAAAAATTACTCATCAGAAATGTACAGTCATTGTAAAATAATACATACATGAAAAAATAACATACAGATTATAGGAATTAGGGCTTTTATTTTCGCCCCCAATCTGCATTATTCCTCCAAATCCAGATCCATTGACTGGCTCTAAGTGCTTCTTCTGAAGTCTCCTTTATCATCTTTTTCTGACCCTGTCCCTGTACACCTACTTAAGTAATGAGACTGCTGATCTTGCAATGCACCCCACCTCTACAGGGCAAACCGTAACTTCCACCCTCACTGATCAACTTCTGCCCCCATATCTGCATATCTAAGCTTTTTCCTTTCACAAGCTTTCTTAACTGAATCTTCCCGGGGGATTTTCATTTCCTCCAAATCTACTGTCTGCTCTCTTCTCATGCCATATGTGGTTGTTGGTTTCTGCAAACTATCTCTTTTGAAACAACCCCCCCCCTCATATCAATCAGTATCTCCCAATCATGAGTGCCCTCTGAGTGCCCAAAGACATGCTCACTTAGACACTAACTCCCATGTACTTTACCTCTTTTTGGTTAAACTGTTTGCATGTGTTCTTTATCTGATTACCTCTTGATATCATCTGTCTTCTTCTAACTTTGATTCCTGCTTCTGAGCTCTTCAAAACCTGGTTGTGCTGCCATGTATAGTGTCCTTGTGAGGGACTAGTTTTCCAACCAGACAGAATGTTTGTCAAGGTAGCTGCCTCTGAATGTAATGTGCATGATAGGCCCTAACACACCCATCGTTTCAGATTCTGGGGTGAAGGTAGCACATCATAGGTAGCCCCTAAGAGAAACTTAATGTGACTGCCCTTCATAGTCCACAGGTCCCTGCGACCAAGCTTTCTTTTCTCTCTACTCTCTAAAAGTCTTTTTTTTTTTACACAGCACTGTTGTAGTCATCAATTTCATGTCTTCTATGTAAGCCCCGATTAGAGGAAGTTGCAACCCATTTCTCTCAACACCTTACAACCCTTTTTGTGGCCCTAATAACCACTTCCATTGCCATAGTGAAAGCAAGTAGGGGAACTGTACACTCTGTCATATTGTCCACCTCTAGTCTCTGCAAAGCTTTATCCAGCTTCTAGTTCTTATACGCAACCTGATGCCTGTAAAGTGTGACTGACAATCTTACTCCCCTTGGTACCTTGAAGAAGTGAAATCTCCGAATGGCTGTTTAATACTGAGCCAGAATCATTAGCCAGATCCAAACACATCATAAGCAAGTCCCTCTTCTCTAACTTTGCTTCCTGAATTTGGTGCCACCACATACTTGTGTGTTCCAAGTACTCAAAGGACCTTGGAATCTTTGCTCTCTGTACAGCAGTATATACTAAATTATTAATTAAATAGTTTTGTAGCCATTTGGCTACAATACTGCAGAGAATGTAGATATAGGTCCTTGCATGACCAGGAGCTTTGAAGGTTGAAATGCTGTTTAGGTTGTAGAAGTAGCCAAAAACAATGTGATAGATTATGATACTATTCAGTTTGGAGGGGCAGTGTATGTATTAGGTTTTTTCCTATCCTAATTTAAGGGCAGAAATACTTGTGTATTTTTTCTTGAGTTTTAAAAGTTTGTAAACATCTCGAGTCTCAAGTAGGTGCAATATATTTACATGACAGTCTCTCAGGAATCAGGCTCAACAGGACTCAATGAGCAGACAATAAGATCTGTAAGACAAAGTATAAAGTTTATTGGGCAGTCCAGGGTACACGGCAAAAAGGCAAGAAGCAAAACCAGACAGAAGTAACCAAAAAGGACTAGGCTAGAGGCTAGGTCAAGAAACAAACAAGGTCTATGATCATGAGGTGTAACAAGAGTACGAGCTGGAAAGTGACTTGACGTACAACAATCTGGCAACAAGACTGAGGAAGTCTTGAGGCTAAATACATGAGGTAAATGGGGGGTAATGAGACATAGCTGGGGAAGGCACAATCAGGGATCAGGTGTGACAGGACCAGACACGAAGCAAACTCTATGGAGACAAACAAGAGTTCAACATTTCAAAATAAAACAGGAAGTACAAGACATAAGATGAAACAAAGATCTCCAAGGGGAATGATTTCTTCATTGATAAAAAAACACAATGGTCTCTTCCTCCCAGTCATCCACGTTGCTGTCCAGCGCATCAGTGTCCACTCCTCCAAAAAGGGTAACTTAAAGGTGCAGTGTGTAGAAATTGGCATTTTAGTGACATCTACTGTTCAGGTTTTGAAATGGGCCCATCCGTTTCAAAAACATCACATCACCAAGCGACGAGAGCTGGTGAAGACCAAAAGGATCACGAACAAGGCATAATTTACAACAGTTATGAGGTGAGGGTTTTTCATTCATTTTTGTAATCATTATTTTTCATAGATTATTGGTCATTCAAGATGCCGATTATAGGTTTTGTAAACTTTTGTAGACTCCTTTCAAAAATCGTGTTTCGCTCTTTTTGTCCCTAAAACCCACCCGAAGACAACATGGTGGATTGTTATGTCAGCCTACATGAACGTGGCCCGCAGTAATGTGATTTTTTTTTTTTTTTTTTTTTTTTTTAGCTTTTTCTAACTAAATAAAAATAAAACAAACATTTCACGGGGATGATTGTACTCCTATTTTGACGGACTTTACATATAAATAGAAACATATATATCCTATACTCACAGTTTCTGTTCGGTGAAATGCTGCCAAATTCTACACACTGCACCTCTAGTTAACAGAGAAGGATATTACACAGTCAAGGTTTGACTCAAGGATGTCCTGCAGGCATAAAATAGGTCAACATAGCTGGGTGTATTTATCATGCCAAATATGCTTTGGCTACATAAAATCCTAGTTATGCAAAATGCTTTGCTGAAGTTCAGCAAAGTCATCAACGAAAAATGCATTAAGGGGATTTAAAGTTTTTTTTTTTTTAATAATGGCTTATCCAAATGATGCAACAGATGTGTGATGCTCATGTAAGCTGCTTTAAACTAAGAGATAAATGATAAAGTAATAAGAGGTTGATGGCAAACATTCCCTCTACTTAGACAGGGGTATTTTTGTTTTCTTGCAAATATTATAGCAAAGTGAGATTAACGACTTTGGAATCATTCTGTATAGAACTGCTCCTCTCTGTTAGAGGGATGTGGACAAGAGTCACTTCTATTCTTCCCTGATCCAGAGCAGTTATGTCACCACATATTAACACATAGAATCTACACTAATGTGATAATGTAGCACACATATGATGGAGTTTTGCATTTCCAGCTTAAGTTGTTTAGAGTTGTCAATGATATGGGAGCTAAAATTAACTTTTAATAAACAACTTTTAAACCAAATGCTTCAAATTTGCCTTTATTATGTTTCAATAAACTAGTATCAAGTGCTGTACTTTAATATACAGTCAACCACAAAACAAAACTTAAAAAAGAACGTGCAGTAAAGCAGGTCAAATGCTTTCTTGAATTACCTGCTTTAAATATTTGTATCAACTTAATTTAAGAATTTAGTGGTAGGATCATTTTTATATGAGGTATATTTTCTTCAAACAAAATATTTTCTTTCTTAGTTGGGCTAATTTTAAAAATTAAAACCCACATCTTTAGGAAAAACTGAGCAACAATAGCTGAAAACAAGGATGCATTTCCAAAAAGCAAAACAAAACAAAAAACACCTACACAAACAGGTTAGTTTCTCTCATAATCAGATATCAGATTCATTCCTGTTTTAACTTTGTTAGCAGTGAAAACACCTAAATCATAAAAAAAAAAAAAAGTCTAGTCCAACAACATGATGCTGGTTCAACTGAATGAATAGCTGTATTATATGCCAGTATAAAAATAAAAACAACTGCATGCAATGCTAGAACACACAAAAAAAGTTATTGCAGTTTCCTTCAATGCATTCAGAATCTGCAGTTTACTGGTGCAATAGGTTGCAACTACTTATAATAGCAAAATGAAATATAGCTGCTGCTAAAGTTAAAGTAATCACATAACTCTTTAAAAAAATGTTAACATTTAAATTAAACCAGTGAAAGTATTTCCTTTTCTTCATGGTCCAATCACTCATGGTTATTTGGCACTACAAACTTTCCAGACTTTTTTGTAAAGAAAATATGCCTCAGTCAGACTTGCATAAAATGAGGGTGTTAATGAGACTTTTTCTGTGAGAATACAACCTGCCCTCATTAGTGGTATGAGCTGTTTATGCATTAAGGAATCAACAACAACGTCCTCTCTTTGTTTATCATGTTTGTCAGCCTCACTCCTCAGCCATGCTGTGAATGTTCAGGTGTATATCTTTATTTTGCCAACTCTTTCCTCCCACTTCATTAGCCCTGATATTCTATAACAAAACTAACTTACACATTCACAGCACATGATGCCACAACTTGGAAGACTGAGACTCGAAACAAGCTTTCCCTGACTGCTCCACACTTACAAAAAAAAAAAAAAAAAAACACTGTTGACAGGAAGTCAGGCTCACACAATGCTGTTGCTACAGCTTAGAGAAATTGACACACACTTTTTAAAACCTCCCCTGACACGGGATAATCCAAAAGCAAGTCAGAGCACAGATGTTAAGTAAGAGCAAATATCCCAGAAAGTGTGATAGCAGCATTTAAGAGGGGCTGTGAGTTTATGAGGGTAAACTTTCTAATATGTTGTTTATAAAAATAGAGTGGCTTGATGTGAATTTGTTGTGGGTGTGATGTGTTGTCTGTCTAGGTCCATGGTGTCATATTTCATTCAAAATGTTTTAATCAAGTTTTGAGCATTTATATACAGTATAATCACTCAAATATCAAGTTTTTGATCATTATCATTTTTAATAATTCAAATTAATTCAAGGTAATTACTCTCATGATTACTCTATTGCTTAGTATAAAACTGAGTATCACCTCATCCTTTAACCAGGTTTCTAACAAAAATAAATATTACTGATAGGTCTTTGATAGTTAAGATATGTTGTATTTCTTTTTACATTTTCCACTTTCTCCATGTGTTAAAATATTACATTACATATATATATATATATATATAAATATATCCATATTACATTAGATATATTAGCTATAGATATTAGATATGTTACATTAGATATTTACATTATATATAATGTAAAATATTACATTAGATATAAGTGGTGGAGTTTAAGAAATGAGGGAATCCAGTCTTTTGACTGTCATATAGGCAACCAATTAATGGCCTGAGTGATTTGATTGAATTCAAGGTTTTGTTGGGGAACATCTCCAACTCCATGCAGAAGTTGATAATGTTCACTATATTTTTCACAAGCACATTTATACGCATGTATTCAAAAAGATGATAGCAGCATGCATTGAATTCCTGAAAGGAGACATTGAAGAACATTTTTCTCCTCCTTTATCATTGTGAAAGCAGAGTAAATAGGTCTGCAAAATCAGTTACAAACGCTGAGAAGGTTGATATACTGCACTTTGTTCCTGAATAGTCTGCTGTCCTAAACATGCTGCCTCCCTTAAATTTATATGTATTTTAAGTCAGTTTATTGTATTTATTTTACAGCCTTGGATGTGAACAATTTTACTGTTTTTCTGTAAGGAAATTTCCATTCACCTCTTGGACTATTCATTTTCATGTTCAATTGGACTGACCTAGCGTCTGCTGGCTGAGGGTGAGTGGGTGAGTTTTCTTCTTTATTCAAGCATAACATCACATGCATAACACTGGCTGTCCTGATCCTGCAGCTAAGGATCAGATCTGTGTGATTAGAAAGTGTTTGAAAACAACATTTACTGTGTACGAAGTGAACGAAGTGAGTGGGAGATTGAAAAAGTGCACCAACCCTTCCATTACCTTCGGGACTTGTACTTTGCCACATTTTGAATCATAATGATTACAGAAAAATATTTCCAGTTCAAACCATACATTTATATGCAACTATTGAAGATGAAACAGTTACATCCTGCTGGACCCAAATTACAGACCTCTAACATTTTAGAATATTTCTGCCCTTGCTTTAATGCAAATGAACCACAGATTAATAAAGGCTGAGAGAATAAAGTACATTTTATAAGGACTGAATTCTGGATTATGTTTCATTGTGTATATGGGTTAACCAAGGACAGGGCCTATAATAAATGTGCCCACAAAGTACAGTATGTAAACGTCAAAGAGCAGTCCTACAGAGAATCAATAGTGCAAGAAGCAGTTTCTATTTTAAGTTTGACCTATAAGGGTTGCAGTCAGGGTAAAAAGAGAATAATTTGATTGACTTCTCAAGCAACATATCAGCTATGGTGGATACATATCTGTCACATCAAGTCGTTTTCTTCTGTTATGATTGTAAATGCTTAAGTCTGACAGTTGTCAAATCAGAACTGGTCAGATTAAATACCAGACATGTTTTTATTCCTCCAGGCACTTGTTAAACTGAGAGGGAAGAAAATACAACTCCAAAGAATTAAAAAGTTCCAATCAATACACACTCATCTCACTGTGGGAGTTTATTAAAATTGAATTTTGCCTTCATTTGGCCAATAAAATTGATTTGGCCTCCCTTATCGCAAAACACTCTGGCATTGTACATAGTTGGATGACCGTCTATATCCAACTCATATTGGATTGTTAATAACAGGCCCTGGGGTGCCACTATCTCCAAACAAGAGTGAAAAAAGTGTACTTAAGTTAAACATGATGGATTACAATAGGTCGAGACAGCAGGTGGCATGGTGGTTCAGCAGCTTAATAGTCATGCCTCCGAGCAATGGGTGGTGCAGGGTGGCGGAGCTTGGCACACCCCACGCAGTTGTAATTTTGTCCGGCTCACCACCGTGAGCAGCCAATTTGGTAAACCAGCTGCGAGAGATGGGTCTGGTGGCGCACCAGGAGGAGGTGTCGACAGATTCGGCTTGGTGCAGTGACAATTTCATGCCAAAAAGCTGTGCGGAAGGTGTGCTGAAAGCTCACCAGCACCATCCTGGTCAATTATCGACACAGGAGTAGTGCACTAGGTGCAGTGGTAATTTGACTGACAGGCGCACACGTCACCAAAACCTCAGAAGCAGGTATCTAGTTCATCAGTGCATTCTTTGTTGCAAGCTGGCTAGCACACAACATAGCCTTATGCCATGGATGCCAATTTGACCTCACGGAGGAGAAATTACAGGACATAAGATGGAGAGAGGCCAAACTGCATGTGCCAAACCAGCAGAGAGAGCAACAGAGTACACAGAGAGGAGATATCACCTGGCTGTACAGCTCTGTCCTTAAATGTGCTTACATTCCTTCTGTTTATACATTTTTTTGACAAAATTTACTCAGTCACATTAAAGATACACAAAATCATTCATGAGAAAAATAAATTGTATTTTAATGAGTCTCCTTCCTTTTCCTCCTCATGCATTTTGGACTGCAGGTTGGAGAAGGAAGGAGGGAGCCTGAGGAGAGCGTCCTCCCATGGTCCAGGGATTCAGACCAGGGGAGGACTGCTGCATCCGCCAGCCAACCAAGGCTGGAGTCAGTGGAGGAGAGATTGTAACTGTCACTGCACCTCACCCGCAGAGCATTTAAAGGCAAGGAGAGGGGTTCATTTTATTTGTGAAGGCTGTGCTAAAGCCACTCACATCTTCTCTCCTCCCCTGCGCCAGCGGAAGGGATGGAGACTTGAGGTGCGCCTGACTGCCCTACACAGCGCCCTCCACAAAAATTGCAAACTGCCCTGGACACACCCTGTTGGCACAGCACAGGCACGACACTTGGTCTAAGAAATTAGAGCCCCTTGTGTGGACAAGGGTCTATATCTGTGTGGAGTTTGCATGGTCTCGCTGTGTCTTTGTAGGTCTTCTCCACGCACTCTGGATCCCTCCCATAGACCAAAAACATGTTCACTAGGCTAATTGGTAATTCTTAATTATCCTTAATTATGAATGGTTTAATTTCTCTCTGTGGCAACCAGTTCAGGGTGTACTCCACTTCTTGCCCAATGTCAGCTGGGATTGCCTCCAACCCCTGTGGCACCAACAGGGAAAAGTGTTTTTGAAGATGGATGGATGATCTCGACACCTATTAGATATCTGTGAAACTGTATTGGTTGATTTCTGTGTTGAAACACATACTTCTTAGTAAATGGAACATTAGCCACATGGAAGTGTAAGGCCTGTCTCACACTTGATGCCTTTTAATTGCATACAGCAGAGCATGCATGTGTTCATTTTGGCAATCATGTTATCAAGTTTTCAGAATGAAAGTATAAGCCATGTGTCTAAGGTGCATTTCATGTGACAAAAAAATCTAGAATTTTTCTTCTAGAAACAGTGCGTGTTTCTTGGCATAAGCAGACAAAAAAGACAGAGAGTCATTCTTACCTTAATTCAGCTGGTTCACCAGGTTTATCTTTCTCATTATAGAATTTAACTAGAGAGCTGGGAAGTGTCCTACCAGCCTTGTTAAAAAAAATTCTCATACCAAAATGTTTTAACCTTTGAAGTGGCCATTTGCAAAACACAGAGGGTTCTTTGATAAAAACAGGTCAAGTCCAGTGAGAGATGGTAGTGGTTGGACTTGAGGTGAATTTCTCAGAATTTTTAATTTGTTATGACACAAATGCACTGTATTAGCATCAAGCTAACAAAGACAGATATTCCTGTCAATTTGTGAGAAATGTAAAAATATAAAAATTTCCTGACTAAAAGTCTGTATTCTTGCATTCTTGGATGTGCACCATGGCTTGATTCTTTAGAAAACTTATTTCAGACAGCATAAACCAACCAAATCCCTGGAAGTTGTGTAAACGGAGAATGTTTACTCTTCTCCAAGTGATGTAAATCTGGACAGAACCAACATCAATAAACCAAACTGCAAACACAATTCAGCTCTGCAAGGGAAAAGCTGACATGTAACAGCTAGAATCCTCAAAAGAAGCTCAATAGTGGGAGGTGATCAGTGAGAGAGAGAGGGGTTGATGAAAACTAGGAGTAATGAAGACGGACAAAACTAACTGGTGTGTAATAGAATTTTTTAGTTGCAGTACCTCTAATAGTGGAAAAATATTATGATAGTAACTACTAAGACAACTCTAATAACTATAATAAAGAAGGAAATGATAATAAGTCTTCTGCAGGAAGGAACGTTTTTTTTTTGCCCACCTTGGTAGTTTCAATGTGTCTTCACACTTGAGTCTAAGAAGTGCTAGTGTAGGCAGCTCACATAGTCACACAAACAATGTAACAGAATAGTCACTGTAAAGACAAATGATTTGTTACAACAATTGGCCACACACTTGGGAAAAGCCCAACCTGCGGTCAGATATGAGCAGCTGAGGGTGTTGAAAAGTGGAGTGGTTCTTTCAGTGAGTTTACAGTGACAAAACAAAACCAATAAAAAGAACAAGCTGTGCATTTACAGTGAGTGTAAGTGTGTGTGTGTGTGTGTGTGGGGGGGGGGGGGGGGGCAGCAGAGGAATAAAGAGTAAAAGCTTTTTCCTTTGAAAAAAAACAAACTGAGTTTGGACTTGTCAAGAGTGCTCAAAAGAAGCAATATAACAGACTTTGACAGGTGATTGCTTAATGTGAAGGCTGAAGCACAGTGTGAGGCTACATTAATCCTGGAGGAGATGTTAAGTAACATTTCTAGAAGTTTACAGATTAAATATTTATTAATTCTACAGAATAGTGAGTTGTCTGCGATGCTTTGGTTTTCCTTTTCAATGATTCAGACCTGCAGCATTGCTTTTGATTTGTGAGGTCCTTTTGGCCCAACCTGTCCGTCACTTTGGTCAAGTTAACCTCTCCAAACAATTCCTGGATGTAGTGCAATAAAATATGTTAATGCAACTCTAAAATTATTTTTGAAGCTTTAATTTATCGTGTTTATAATGTAGGAGTGATTTATGTTTGAGCACCTACCAACAGACTTGTTTAGTCAGAGTTATAAGATGTGGTCAGTGCAAAAAATGCCAACACTATGGCATGATGGTAACATGGCTCTACAAGAGCTGTTATTGCCGGATAATCAAATACAGATGAGGGTCAAGAGGAAGGGAAATGGTAGTTTTGTGGCAATCTTGATTTTTTAAAAATGATTTTGGGTAGATGTTTTCAGATTAATTTAAAACTTTAAGACACACGACCAAGGTGTATGGTTGGAAGGCAATACAATTTTCAGCTAATGGTACGATCTCTTTCATTTTCAATTTTATTGGAAATTTTAAGTATTTGTGTTAATAAAATTCCCTTAACAACACACATTCTGATCATTTAATGAATAATTAAATAACAAGAGCTATATCCACATGCATGGATGCAGGTATTTCCTACCTTGTCTTCAAAACAATATCCCCATGCATGTGAAAATGCACAAATGTACCTTCAAATGCTGATTATATCCTTGTTAAAATGACTGTGATGCAGCTTTTTTATTTTCAAAGATGTTTTATTTTCATAACTATTCAACTACAAGTCTGATTTGTGTTACACTTTATTTTGTCGATGTTTACTGGTGTTATACTGGCTATACTGAGTAACAATTAATTTGGTTTTATTCTATTCAATACATATCTGATAATCTAGATTAAATCATTTAATCAAAAAGTTTCATGGGTGCTCTTGTTGGTTTCATTGTCTGTTGCTACCATGACAACCACAGGTGCAAGCATCCATGGGTCCATGAATCTTATCCAAAACTCAGACAAGAGTCCAAACTTGATCAGTCAGTCAGCACATTTGTGCAAAGTTTGAAGAAAATCCCTGAAATGGTTCTGAAGAAATTACTTTCTTGAAATGAAATCATTGGCCTTTTACCTCCAAAAAGTCCCATAATTTTGTCATTGAGTAAGATCATTTGTGCCATGATTTAAGAGAATCAGTGAAGATGTTCTGAAACTATTGTGTTCAAAAGAGAGGCCAGAATGAATGGTGATGGATGTACTCATGGGTATACTCAGGGACAACCGCGTGAGAAGGCTAAATTTCGATTGCAAGAATAATGAAACTGGCATGGCTGACTCTGTCACCAAAAACCTACAAGCAATGTCATAGGAATCCACTATTGTAGTTGGTATCAAGGCAGAGCCACTGCTGTACTTGAGCACAGTATCATTGAGCTACATGTGTGGATTTTAGACACTTCCTTTGATTCTTTTTTATTTTTTTCC
This sequence comes from Scarus forsteni, assembly GCA_036419115.1. Taxonomy (NCBI): domain Eukaryota; kingdom Metazoa; phylum Chordata; class Actinopteri; order Labriformes; family Labridae; genus Scarus; species Scarus forsteni. The sequence goes on from JAZDUH010000443.1 coordinate 24,254,772, forward strand.
ATTTCTATGATTTATTGCTACAGGCAGTTTCTAAACCTGAACACCACCACAATGTGAACTCTTTCTCTGATGAACAGTTTAAAGAAAGATCGCATAAAAGACAAGTGGATAACTCTAAAGTGGATTCGATAATGTATTCAGCTAAATGTTACTACAGTTCACACAATTACCGTGGGTTGATTTTTCCATGAATCCTGCTCTAAACAGCAGGTGAAATCGTACTGGGGTCTGAAAATCTGTAAAATGAAATGAGCTCATGAAACAACGGGTACAGTTTCTGCATAATTACTCCTCTGGAAGGAATAAAAGGCAACCTTGAACCTCCCACACATTATTCCCATTCCAAGCCAGTAATAGATCGGCTTTTCCAGTATTACACTAAATACATCTGGATCAACAGATGCTGCTTCAGCTGGACTGTCACAGTTGAAATTTTGCTGTGCCTTCTGTATGCTGGATGGGCACACCCTCACAGCAGCACCACAGCTATAGAAATCTGCTGGATGTTGATATTCAGTGTCTGTGGTTATGAGTCTTCTCTTACTATCTCAGTGTAACACAGAGGCCAAAACATTGTCCTTTAGTCTCCTAGTTAGTTTTTTTTTTTTTACTTTATTAAAAATATTTTTTCAGATTTTGTCATATTCATACAGACACTTTATAACATGCATTTACACAGTGCTTTACATTTGTGAATCTAACTCCATTCTTACATGAATTTCTTTTTGTCTTCCTTGATAATCCAGGATTAACATGTACTTTTCAAATTAAACTTAAATTCAAATGAGATAAACACTATATCTTTTAGACTTGTTACAATCTTAAGGCCACACACAGCATGATTTCAAGCTTTAAATCAACTTACAGTGCAGCTGGATCCACCTGATTCATTGTCTAAAAACAATGAGTCAGCCTAATAATGTCTTGTAAAGCAGGACTAAGTGGGAGCATGTTTGACATGTTTTGCCAAGACTTTGTTCTACCAAGTAGCTTGTGTTTTGTATATTACACTGCAGCAGCAGTGCCCACCAAATACATCATCTGATTAGCATGCAATGAATATTGCTGACAGGACAATTGTCCAAGAACCTTCCTCCATGGTAATGCTTAGCAGTCTTACAGCTCAACTTTTAATTCAAAAGCTGGCATGAACACTGTGAAGCATGTCCTCTAGGTCAAGAAACCTACTTGGTAATATACTACTTACTTTAAATACCTGTGTGTAATTACGCAAGACCATTTTGACTTTATGTCAGCTTTGTGATTGACTGACAGCCAGTCAAGTGTGTACACTACATTTATATCAGTGACTACTGGTACAGGTTCCAGACTCCATGGCAGAGATAATAAATGGAATTAAAACATTAATTCATGCTTTTTGCTATGGACAAAAGGTAAAGGAAAATTGTTCACTTAGTTAAATGTTTGATATTAGGAGCCTCAGATTAATTCTGACTTGACTGCCGAACTGTTTGCGGGTCTTTTAGTTGAAATGGAACATTTAAAAGAGCTGTATTGTCTGCATTTTCTTATGCTGAGAAAGCAGAGAAACAGAGAAATGTTGCACTGAGCAGCTCCTTCATAGCTAAAGTAGCTCAACAGTTCAGATGAATTAACAAAACGCATGCTTTTAAAGCAGTTTTAACATTTCAGACCTTCACTTAGATTAATAACACATAACAATAATAGGCCTTGATTCTCCTTACAGATGGCAAGGATAAAACATAACTTTTTAATTCTACATTGGATGATTGTATTCCCCTACTGCACCAGGGTTGTTTGTGGTCATCAATACAACTGCCAGCAAAAGGAGAGTGAAAGCCAGACCCACATTAACAACCGTGTCAGGCCTGAGCTCACACTTGGTGCCCCCACAATCATATTCAGTTGCTTCAGTCATGCTGGTGTGGTGCACAAAACAAACTAGAATAAATGCAAATCTGTGGAGGCACGCCACATTCTTCACAGGCACCGCATCAGACATGGGATTCATGAGAGTCTGACGTGGGAGAGATACGGTGGAACATAAATTACCCAACCTTAGCAGAGGGATGAAGATGTGACATTTATGGGGTTTTCTTCAATTACTATAATTTCAACCCTTCTTTCATGGAGTCAATGTCTTGTCTTAGACCTACACTAAACACTTTTTGTTCAAACATTTTGTTGTAACTGTATGTTGACAGCATTATGCATACAGTTTAATGGAAATGCAGTTTTTCTTTGGTCACGTTGACTTTAGCTTGATTTGCTGGATGGCTTTCAGAAACATATTCAGTGGATTTTGGAGGGGACTGACTCACAAAGGTGATGGGGTGGTGACTGATCCTGTGGCTGTTGTGTCACACAGGTTAATGCCTGTGTTAGTGCTAACACTGCCCACACCTGTTGTTCTGCTGTGGTCAGCTTTGTAGCTGGAACAAAGACTGGGTTCTGTTTGGAACAGAATGTGGACTTTCTTTTGCACAATCAAAGAAAATCAAACAATTCTTTTCATGTTTAATTAAGATCTCTGGGGATTTTTAAGATGCTGGAAGGATTTGGATTCAGGAAACAAAGTCCTAATGAATTGGACATACCTTTAAAGATCATATTTGATCAGGTTTTTAGATTTAAAAGATGAAAATATAATTTTCTGGTCTTGTAAATTATGTTTAAACAACAAGCAGATGGAACGACAGATGCGGGGGATGTGCAGAAAACATCAAATCCATCATTTTATGGTTAAAAAAATCTATCTGTGCTGTTGGTGTTGTACAAGGTTTTAACTAAATACTGATAAACAAATGTTTTGAGCATTTGTTTGCAGCAGATTTTTGTTCATCTTCCAAAAGGGTCATGCCACACTTTGCTTAAAAATTCCTGCATGGGCTCCAAGAGTACTTCATTTGTTTGTACAGCAGCTGAGCCTCAAATGGCAGGAAACAAGATAATAACTTATAAAACCATTACCAGCACTCACACCTACCCACATACGCAGACTTCTACTCACACATCCACGCACACTGTACCACCAAAACTATTTACACAAAAGCTAAAGAGGCAGCAGCAGTTAATGGCAAAATTGAGATTCAGATCATGTATGTACAACATCTTTACACATATTCCTCAAAGATTCATTAATGGCATGAAAATGGTGAATAACAAAAATTCCTTTAGCAAGTCAGTACCAACATAACTTAATACTCGGTATTGACTAACTGTACCATCCTTCAACACTTCCTCAGTTGAGTTGCTCTATCATAGAATTTAATCCGACATTTGTTTTATTTATTTTGGGGGGGGGGTACAGCAAATGGGTCTCAAGATGGGAATCATCCCCGGGCAGTACACACAAGTCAAGAGTCTACATATAAGGTACATCCATGGTTGCGACCCGCTCTATAGTACTCTTCTCATATCAGTTATTTTTGATAACATTACACCCTCTGGGCACATAAATGACTATTCTCTTGTTGGGAGGCAGTCTCATAAGTCATCTACCCAAGATTTTGAGTGCCTTCACATTAAGAAAAGCTGGGGTATGTAACTTGGATGTGACTAAAATGAAAGCAGTTTTACTCCTTCATCCCTTCTGTGTTGTGTAGCCATGCCCCTTCTCTTATGTACAGCCAATCCAATGTGTTTGTGTGCTTTAGCTTCCATTAGCATTATGCCAATGCAGGGTATTTGCAGCCACAAACGACATGTCCTTTCATAAAATCGACATTACGCATATATAGTGTATCTTATGGTCTTCCATGTGACTTCAGTAATAAGGTGTTAACAGGTCAGCATGTATTTTTGGGCCAGTGACACAAAGCAGCTTTAATCTGTGCCATGTAAAAGTGTGTTTAACCACAAAGGAGCACTTTATCAGGTGTGTGTGACTGCACTGTACCAAGGGCACTTACTTCCCTTGCATGTTTGACACTGCCCAGTAACTCATGTGAAGTCACATGCACAAGTGCACGACATGAACATAACATATAACTGAGGAAAGGATCCTTTCAACAATTATTTCAAACTGGGCAGAAAGTTACAGGCCTGTGTCCGGAAGCCACAGTCATCTTCCCTGTGTTGCCCCTCTGTTGTGCTGACTCTGTAATTGCTCTTATAAAGTTTGAAGGTTGTATCATGACAGTATGATCTAAATTTGCTTAGGCCCTCATGGGCCTGTAGCAATGTAGGTCTTGACCAGTAGGGGACAGATGAAAGAGGATTAGTGGGAAGAACAAAATATGACAACAGAGGTCCCAGACTGTTGAACAAATGAAGTCACACATCAAGCAAGAATAGTAACAAATTCCACCAACAAAGCTTCAGCAACTGGTGTCCTTATTTTTCAAATGCTTAGTGAGTGTTGCAGTAAACATGCTTCTGTCCCAGCTTTTTTGAAACATGCTCCAGCCATTAAATTACCTAATATTTGCAAAAGGACAATAAAGTTTATCAGTTCTAAACACCAAATATCTTGTCTGTTGTTAAATCAACATAAGCCAAAAAGGATAAGCAAATCACTGTATTCTGGTTTTTCTCTGTGTTTTACATAATATCCCAACTTCATTTGAACTGAAGTTTGTAGTTATACATGTAATTAACTTTTCCATTGTTAAGATATAAAGAATGGACTGCTGAATCTGTGACATGTTTTTCCAGGCTGGGTATGGGAGCATTGTGAAAACGAAGTACAGTATATATAGAGGAATTCGGCTCGGCTCTGTGTGTACACCTTTAAGAGCCCCAGAAACAGCACATCTCTGTCCTGCTCACTCCTCACTAATATCAAGCCATCTGAGGCCTCTGTGACAAACACTCACCTTGAGTGCTGAATCACACATCCCAGGGGCTGGATGACTCCGCCTGATGAATTTTCTTGAGAAAGAAAGGAGGGGTTATCTCGGAGGTCACCCTAATGTGAGCGACATTCATCAAACCTCGCTCCAGAGGAAGCGGCTGAAATTGGAAAAGGGAAAAAAGGTAGTGATTCTTGCAGAGTTGCAGGTGAGTTGGGGCACAAATGGGGGGAGGGGGAGGTAGCAAAACAAACAAAGAGCTTAAGCACTGAGTTGAATGATAGCTAATGGGTTGGAGATATAGTGAGTGGGCAGTGCATGTTTACATGTTGTAAACTTCAGTCAGCTCATTCATCATGGTTGCTCTAATATATCCCCCAAGCAGACTCTAGTTTCATTTTGAAAATAGGTGCTGCACCTTCATCCTCTTAGACACATCCACTCCCACACTGAAGTGAATTAGTGTGCTCATCTAGAATTATGCATGTATGCACACGTGTAAGTGCACAGCTGTATTCATACATAATATATGTGAGTGTCAAACATGTCTCATCATGTCATCACTCATTTGTGAGGGTATTCACATCAAATCTCCTGCTCAGTCTGTGCTTCAATCAGTGCAGGCTTTTCATTTTTCACTTTTTCAAATTGGAATGATTTCTTTTTGGTGTCCTTGCCTTCAGAGCAGAATTCAGGTTTCATCTCATGATGTGCTCTCCATGTGTAATTTCTCTGTGCTGGAATAAATCAGGTTGGGATTTCCTGGCAGTTACACAGTGAAGTTGCTCAGTGATTTGGATGGTTGCTTTTCAGTGATAGAAATTGTATTTGATCCCCAGCCCTGGACTTTCCGTGGTTTGCATTTTGTACCCTTGTTTATTTTGAAACCACATATCAGAAACATGCAAGAGAAGGAGACTCAAAATGGCCCCAGGCATGATATGATAGTGGACTATTGTTTGTCTTGGATAGGTTATCTGTTTGTTGTCAGTGTCTCCAAGTTGATCTGGATGGACTTCAGAATGTCATAACCTTGAAAGAGCAAGAACTGCAACGGCATGATAAATGTGCACCAAGAAATTAGATAAGTTGCTCACACATCCTGTGTTTATAACTGCATGGTGAAGTAATACAATTTGGATATTCACTATGCCAATGTGCTAACGGTAAAGAATAAATAATACCTGACTGTTGTCAATAACTAGATGCACTGACCTGTCTTTCATTGAAAAGGAACAACAAGGACACTGTTGTACGCCCAAAGCAAAGTGTCCTCCCATTTTTTTAATCTGACAGTTATTATTTTATGCAGAGCCCTCATGAAGTTTAAATTACAAATGAACATACACTTCAGTTAGCACCAGGGGGCATGTTTGTCTCAAAACGAGAAGTAGTTAGGTGAAGAGCTGGCTTGTCTCCATCCTGGGCCCTATTCTACGAAGCAAATTCAGCCTAGCGAGATAGCCTTGGAGCTACCTCGCTAAACTGAGCGCGGTAGCCGGCGGTCTCGCTACACAGTTTGACGACGCTGGTTATCAACTTCATAAGTGGATCCAGCTTTGCAATGAGCGTGTGCACACATATAAGGCAGAGCCCGCCGCATCTGACCAATCGCGAACATGGACCAGTCTGGAGCGTCAGAGCAGGCCGGAGAGCGTAGGACCGCGTACTTCACACAGGAGGAGCAGGAGGTGATCATGACAGAGTGTGAAGAATTAAAACGTGTAATAAACGTCAAAAGCAACACCCTCGCCGCTGCAAAAGCACGGAAGGAGTGCTGGCAGAAAATTGCTGACAGCCTCAATGCATAAGTATAGCGTGCAAAAACACTTTTGTGCCATTATCACCCTGAAATAGCACTGTTCAGCATGCACTTTTACTGTAACATGCACCAGACATGTCTAATTCATTTCTAAGATGAATTCATTCATTTGTTCATTCTTATCGTGTTTACATATTTTGTGTGATATGTGGTGCACATGAGCCATACATGAATTCCTGTCACAATTTTAAGACAATAAACTTTAGGCAATAAAATATTGTCATGGAACAGAAGTGTTGGCATTGGAGATCTCGTTACGGCAATGAGAGTTCTTCATTCCCTTTAACTACCTGTAGCAAGTGTCATGTACTGTGTAGTGATTCTAAATCTGAGTCTCATTTCAGCACCGATCAAAGTGGTACAAAAAGATCTGGGGGGGGGGGGGATTCCTCCCTCAGATTTTACTCCTGCAGAGGAGCTGGCCCTCTGCAGCCATCGGGTCAGCTCATTGGTCAGTGGGTGGGGTTTTTGTAGTCCGCGAGTTCAATCTGGAACCTAACCTGCCCCGGAGCAGGTTAGCCGTTCAGCGTATGTTGCCATGGACACTCGCTTCGCTAAGGAGTGATCCCGTCTCGTAGAACAGGGAAACCGGAACTTATTCTCAAAGCTACCTCGCTAGGCAGTAATCCTGCTTCGTAGAACAGGGCCCTGGAGTCATACAAGTTGGGTACACGTGGGCAACCTGAAACCTGGGTTAATGTCTTGAGTCTGTAGGGCATGTTTGTTCCAGCATTTGTCAGGAAAACATCAATGAGGTTTGACTGCACAGGCTCTGTACACACAGCACACATTACACTATTAAATACCAGCAGATTTCCTCATAAGTTAATTCTGTTAAGTTCTAAAACTGACAGAGGGCACAGAGACAGGGGCATTTGTTTGGGTCCAAACTCTCCTCCATGCATACTCTCCAGCTTGTTGATACTCTCAGAAATATGCAAATTAAGCACTATCAAGTACTGAATCAGGGAATTTATGCACATTTTGATATCTTTTTAAAATTGTTATGAATAATCTTCTTTGCAGATTTCAAACAACAGTATGTATCATGCATAGAAAATATGTCCAATTCTGTTAGCTTAGAGCCCAAATATGTTTGATGCTGAGGAGACTAAAAATCATGTTAACAGAGATTCCAATTTCAGTTGAAATTGGGTCATGTAACTAAGCTCCCAGGTTAAAGGGACTGTGAGGAGTTTCTAAGTAATTAAAAAAAAGTCTCACTTTTAGATATATGCCTGATCGAAATACACACTTTAAGATGAGTTTTATAGCATCTGAATAGGTTATCTATAAATGCTATTCCTTAGTCTTCCGGTCGGGTCGGACAGGGCTGGACTGGCCTGGATACTCAACTTCGGGAACAAGACAATTAAAACTAGAGCAAATTTATATTATTCGGACACGTCTTAGAGCACCGGGCTGTAAGTAGCCATATATAGCCGGCCACAAACCTACAACACTAAGTTTCCAAAGCTGCTTGTTGTCACTCATCAAAAACTACCGCTACGTAAGAAAGAGATACATCACCTCGTCGCTTTGCATCCTGTAAGTTGTTGAAAAAAGAAGTTGTAAAGCAATGCAGAGTTCTGTGGAAGGTCCACGCTGCATTTTCATTAGCATCACAACAAGCACACGCTTTGGCTTGTGGTGCGTTCAAGTTGTAGTCAGAAGTAGGAATTTCCAAGTTCCGAGTAGGAAACTGCAACTGGATCACCCCCCGAAGTCGGAATTTCCTACTGGGAACTCAGTGAAACCTCGCCACCCCCGAGTTGACAATCGAAGATGGATGCCCCCAGTGTGAACAGTTATTTAGCTCCTGTAATAATCAATTTATTTGCACTTCTGACTGGGGTGTGTCGCTCAGCCGTACACATAGTATTGTTAGACTTATATTTACAAAAATGCTGCCATAGTGATAATCACATTCTTCATACAACAACGTAGGGCGTGCTAACAACAGCTAACAACAGCCTGGTAGATCGGCATGTTTTTTCTGACTTCAACTGGAACGCTGATATGTCGGAGATGATGTCACTCCCAGTTCCGAGGTTACTGGAACACAGCATTACGACAGTCGCCGCACGTGCTCATGGGTAGCAGAGTCTTAATGTCGCCGGAAACAGAATCTCCTCACAGTCCCTTTAAGTGTGGCCAAACTATGTCTGCTACATTGACAGAAATATATATATATATATATATATATATATATATATATATATATATATATATATATATATATATATATATATATATATATATATATATATATATATATATATATAAATGTATAAATATATAAATATATATAGTGGAAAAACAGAGGTTTAAATGTCGGGATGGAAATTGATATCAATATTGATACCAGAGCCATTATTGATTCTACATATCGACCCAACTCTCTAACGATTACTTTATCAGTTTCTGTAGATTTTGTGTGGGGGCAAAAGCTGGCCTACATATGGCGCTCCTGATATAAATGTATGCTGCTGAAAGTTGCTGGTGTTTCCAATCACAGCAGGTTGTGTAGTAAAGGTATTTCTTTTGAAAATGAAGTCAACATTTTTATCACTTTTGCCACTAAGCTGGCAGTGCCGACAGATCAGCTGAATTATGTTTCTGAAATAAGACGGATCCGCCTTCCCAAGTTCCAATCTATGATGTTTGTGAGGACCCCAAAGCAGGATAGCCAATCAGAGTCCTTAAGGGCAGGATGAGGTGGGAGTGAGACTACAGCAGGAAGTGACTGTTGGGACAGAGATTAGCAAAGTTGCTAACAGCTTCCGTGACAGTTTTATCAGATCCTGACTGCATTACATTATCCCATGAAAAGCAAATAAGAACACGACAAATTTCTTCATAGGAGAGGTATTTGAGTGCAACTACCAGCTATTGTGACAAGTTTGTTTTACACAGTTGCTCATGTTCTGTAAACTAGTAGTGCCCACCCAGTAAATTATCTGACTGATTAAATTATCTGAAAGCTCAATGCCTGCCGTTTATAATTACACAGTAAAAAATCACGTTGCAACATGGCTTGGATTTGTGTGATAATGTGTGTGCTCCCAATACACACAGAGATACATGTACAGTCAGTGCTTCTGTCTTGAGCTCAGTCCAGGTTCACCCTTTCTCCAATATCATGCTAACTTGTTTTGCCTATTCCATCTCTGCAGCAGTCTGAGTGGAGAGCCACATTGGCACAAATGTTATGGCTTGTGGTTTGTTTTTTTTGTTGTTTTTTTATTATATAACTGTCATATTTATTTTGGAAAAAAAAATAGATATAGGGCCCAAAGCCATGTTGTTTCTTTTTGAGAGCTACTAACAGCATTTTCATGTCATGTTAACATACAGTGCACTAAATAAATAAAAAAACAGTCCCTTTTTTGAGGACATTAAAATTAAAATTAAAACAACAAAATAAGTAACCAATATGATACAGATCACTCATAGCTTCACATTTAAAAGTTTTTGAGCAACCATTTAAGCTGTCATCGGCCAACACAAGTTTTACTCCCCCTATATTCCCTTTCTAGGAGTGGGGGACACTCATTTTCACCTCTGTGTTTAGTTGCCATTCAAGCGCCTGTCCTTTCATAGCATATGAGATCCTGCGCCCACTCTCAAGCTGTGCCACTGATTCAAAATAAATAGGTTTACCACTGAACATGTTCTTTTCTCTATCACTACCAGTGTGTTGAACATTGATGTGTAGCTGACAAATCTGCAGCCTCGTAGTTCACGTCAGGCAAAGATCGACAAATAAAACATCTGAAAATAACTCTGTCCAGAGGATTCATTAGGCCTGAGCCAAGTTTTGTTTGTCAGCCTTGATATTTTTTGGTCTTTACGCTCAATCCTTTGCTCTTGTTTTCTCCATGTCTTCTTTTTCAGATTTTGACAGGTAAGTCATGTCAGGGAAAACAAACAACACAAGCGATTGTGCGAGTAAAAAGGTTGCAGGGTTCTTTTACAAATTGCATCTACTTGGCAGTCAACAGAGTAAAATCTGAGAGAAATAGATATGATATGAGCTTGGTTTGAAGTTGTTATGCTCCTTTTTTTTTCTTTTTACATCAAATGGACTGGTGACCATGTTGCCTCAGGGAAGGAAGTGTTAAGTGCCTTAAAGTACAAGAGTACAGGATGGGGACCGGAGCTGAAACACTGCCTGCAGGAATTTAGGACTCCTGAAATTCTGGATGTCCACCTCATTCACATGGATGCTTGCAGTGTAAAAGCTAAAGTGGGGGTGCTGTAAAGCTTTTTGCTCCCGAAAGGGTTAAATAGTGCACTTTCGTATGGCTCCCACCTTCACTCTGCACAAAATTTTAGTTCACATGGCTCAGCGGTATATTTATAAATGATTGATCACCTGTTTTTATTGGAAAAACAAAGAAGAAACATCTCTTCCAAGATGGCTTTGTATTTTTTCAGTTTCTTTTTATCATTTTTGGAACAAAGCAGAGTCAAAATATCAAACACCTCTGCATTAAAATAACTATTCTGATTCTGACTTGTGTAACAATTCATCACTATGAATGTTTGTTAAGAGGTGTGGTGTGGTGTCTGTCAGTATGGGAATAAGTCTGAGTTTCACTGTGGTTTCATAGATACACCTTTGAATAAAGAGCTGAGAAGCAGCCTCTAACCTTTGCAGATAGTCATCACTTTACCTCTGGCATGCCATTCAGTGGTTCCTGTGTGATTCATACCTGCTGCAGGGCTGTGATAATAAACCTATCTATTTTTACCTTCTTATGTTTGGTTTGTTGGGTTTGGAGCCTGTGAGCCCTTGCTCTAAAAATGGTTACCATGCTCTATATTTTTGTGTAATTATGCAATGTTTTTATTTTACTGTAACTGACTTAAGGCACTGTAATACACTCATTTTATGCACAAAAATAGGTCTGCAGAACACATCAGTCACAAGTGCCACTACCCATGCTCTCTGATACATTTTTAACATGGGATTCAATGTTAATATTCCTCCAATAGAAAGTGTGGTTTCACATAGCAAAACTGAACACTGACCATGACCACATCTTTACATTCAACTGTGTTTATGAATTACACAAAACAAACAAAGACAAATCAGGAGGTAAATACTTTCAATCTCTTGTTATGTGTATTTGAAGGTTTTGTTGGGCCCTAACGATGTACAGGTATCACATGGGCTGAAGCTCACTTAAGTTTGTGGAAAGGCTACAGTAAGTTATAAACTGCAGTGCTAGTTGTACTCTTCAATGTCTCAGGGTGCTGATGACCTTAAGATCTAATCCTTTTTTTTTTTTTTTTCTTGCCTTTGTCCAGAAGCAGATTCTGCCTCAATGTCTGCAATCAGGCAGATTCATCTTGCCAAGCTTCAATCTACAATGATTGTGAGTGGCCCAACGCATCCTTTGAAACAGGGAAAGTCAGAAGCTACAACCAGTCATTAGTAAGAACGTGACTGCTTGCACAGATACATTCGTTTAGCTGAAAAGTATCTGTGTTAGAACATAAATTGTTGTACAATTATTCTGTCAGTTATACACATTACAGGCCAATCAGATGTATAGTAGGCAGGGTACAACTATTGCAACAAAAATACCATTTCATGCTTTTAGTGGTCTGGTTTGTTTTTCAATGAATAAAGAAATGTGGTCAATATATAATAAACTGAGACTGAAGCTGTTAGCAGTTATGCTAATCTCTGTACAAGCAGCCACTTTCTATGGTTCTCTCATTCATAGCTCTCACCTCTTCCTTCTCTAAAGCACACTTATTGGGCTGTGCACTTTGGGCCAGACACTATTGTTGTAGATTGGAGCTTGGAAAGACGTATCAGTCTAAATATGGACATAAAATCAGGCGGAAACAGTTACTGCTCAATGTTAGTAGAGGGGTTTGCAATTTAAAAAAAAACATAATGTCTTACTTATTAGTTCATTCCCATAATTAAGCATTGGCCTAGCTTTTTTGTATATTTGAAATATATTGGTGCTTTAATGAGTAGTTTGCAATGCAAATACATTGATTCAGTTTGATTTCACATATTAATTCAGAAAATCCATATTTACATTTCAAGAAAAAATATATATATATTTTTTAGCTTTGCAAGTATCCAGAAGTAAATGGCCTTTAAAGATCCACAATTGCAAGTATGCATCAATGAAATGAAACACTACATCTATCAGACACTCTGTCCTCTGACTGTCTGGTTGGCTTATTGGGGGAATAAAAAGGCGAGACAGAAGCAGGGTGCGATTAAAAACACGTTCAGCTGAGGCTTATAGGAGCAGCCCTGTTGGCTAAATATCCCGCTCTCATGTTTTTCCAAAGACGGTTCCTTTGGGGCTAAATGTAGGAAGTAGGTCATCCCTTTTTTGGATCTGCCATTTCTGTTGGTACAACATTAATATTTGATGTACATAAAGTCCCGTAAGGGTAGAGGGAAATATCAGCTCGAGGGTCAACTTTGTAAAGGCTATGTAAACAAATTCAAAAACAGCAGCCATGAACACTCTCACATTACCAGTATTACATGTTTGTATGTATTCAAAGCCCACTAAAAACACAAGAGCATTACAGAAGTGTGGTAGTTTATGAAAAAAGATAGATACGCCTTATTTATCAGTTTCCTGTTTACTATAACTTTGGTTATCAAAAGCATGATGAAGTTACCATCACAATAGGATTCCTTGACCCTGAAAACCCACACCTAGCACTCAGAATCATGTTAATAGAATAATTAGTTAGCCAGTTAATGGCAGTTATTTGGATCACACACCAAAATCTAATCATTTTTAAGTTGGGCCATCACCAACATCCCCTGAAAATTTCAGCTCGCAAACAAACAGATGGGACCAAAAACATAACCTCCTTGGTGGAGGTAATGTGACTGCTGATCTTACCATGAATCTTCTGAAAAGAAAGACATCCTTTTTTCATCCCTCACAGGGAAATTCGATTTTTTGGACTCTGTTATTGAAAAATGCTACACAAAAACAGTTTGACATACACATGCACATGCAAACAGGTCCTCTGATTTGAATTTACCACCCTTCAGTCCCTAACCCTGGTCATTATGGACTGAGCTACTGCCGCCCTACTTCTACTGGGCAAATCCTAACTTTTCATCCTGTTTTCACTGGTGTTGCAGCCACTAAACTGGTGCAAATGGCTGAAAAGTATAGCTCCTAATTCACCAAGCATGTGCAGAGGGTTAGCACAAGCAAATTTGCAATGAGGAAAAAGAGGGAATGAATGTGATTTTAGACACTCCATTTATCCACTTGCTCAGCTGTTATTCACCTCAATACAGGCAACAGAGGTCACTTCACCCCACATAAAACCTCTGTGACAGTTATTGTGAAGAAAAGCGTAAATGATCTGAAACATCACACCTTGAAATGGTATTAAGTAAGTGTGGAAGTGATCTTTTGCAGCTGTGCCCAGTCCAGATGTGCAACTAGTAAATAGCAACTTTAGGGGACACATTATTTGAACAGTGACAAAAAGCAGAGCTTATTTGAACAACCGACTGCAATAACATAATAATTGGGTAGTAATGTATGTGAGACTATCAAGACCCACTTGGGCATAGTCAATAGCCTCGCTGTGTATAATGGTGTGTAATGTTGTGTGTAATGATACAGCAGTTGCATCAAAGCAACTTTCACAGAGAAAGCAAGCGTTCACCATGAAATCTGTCTTCCTTCGGCATACTGAGGCAAAGAAAAGCAGGTTTACATACACCACGTCTCCCTCTCTCCCACCTGCTGAGCTGACACTGCGAGACGTCTCACTGAATATTCATTAAGTGCTGAGCCCTCGCCATGCCCCCCAACTGGCAGGGAGCCTAAAGGGACGTCTCAGGATATATGTTTCAAAAAGCATTTTAGCTTATTTGATGAATTTTTGACAGGGCTTGGTGGTGTAAAAACATGTTAAAAAGCTGATAAACCCTATAGAATAATTCATTATCGTTGCAAAACAAATATTAACAAATTCAGTGCAGCAAATTCTGCAGTATGAACTAAAAATGTACATAATTGTCTCAGTTTGCAGACTCCCTGTGGCTCTCAATTAAACTCTTCCCAGGAGAGAGTGAGGAACATCACACTGACTTCATGATTTCTTTTAAAAGGTTCGACATTCAAGTTCTCAGAGGTCAAGTTTGCTGATTGAAGTGCCACACATCAAGTTAACAGGGTGCAGACAATAAATACAGACCAATTTGGACATAAAGCCGTACTGCCTGACTTTGCTCTTTTTAATTATTCCTTTAATGATACTTAATGTAAATGGTGATTAAACCAAGCAGTAAACGTCTGTGCACTGATTTCAACAAGTTGCAACAGAAAAGCTGACATCACTTAACACACAGCAATCCCACAGCAGTTGTCTGCCCCACAGTGCTGATGCCAAATTACCCCCCAAAATATCACTTTAAGTTGACTCTGTTTAAAGTGATTTAGACTTTGCACCTACAGAGTTGTGGCCCTTAAGGGGACTGTTTAACTCCTAGTCTACACCAAGGGTCTGAGGCTAACGACCCATGACCAACTTAGGAGCAACAGCCATAATTATTTCCCACATTCAAACTGTACCTGAAGTAATCGTGTGCTAACCTGTTTTATACTCCAGCTATTCGATGGTCAGGTTTGTGCCCAAAGGTCAAAAACAAACGTGGATATTTCATAACTTCCCACCAAGTTGGATTCTAACCTCATACCAAATAAACCCATTTTAATTTGGTGGTTTGCCAAAGCTTGTTTGTTTAAGCATAAAGCAATGTAGATATTGATTAATGCAAGACCCTGTCAGCGTAGCTCAGGTCAGGTCAGGAAGCACATGCTAGGTCGACACTTACAATTCATTACTCTTGACGACTCTACTGCGTCACCAGAAAAGTTAGTCCTACCTCATTTGTAGGTGTTTACATGTAGTGAACGTTTAAGGGCACAAGGGTGCAAAACCTACACCGTGAGGCTCCAAAGGTAAGGGGCAATAACCCCTCAAGCTGTGTTACTAATTCCCATAACAAACAGCAGTGCCCCAGAAAATCAGCATGCATCTCCAAGGCAACCAAACAAAATTCCAAGGATGGTGGGACTGGGACATGAACCGGTCACCATCTTGTCAAAGTTCTAGCCCTGACTGAGCTGCACTGATAATCTATCCCCCATGAAAAAAAGAGATTTTACAAGAAATTAGTTGATCACCCAAAGTACACCAGTTTTAATAACAGAAAAAAATGTTTGACATAAGTAAGTAAAGTTTTGTGTGGTTAGACCAGTGTTGCCACGGTAACCTTGAAAAAGTAATCTGATAACTGATTACTCCTATAAAATGTAACTTTCATGTAAAATATTGACATGAAATGTAGCAATTATGTTAACAATGGACACCGAATGTAGTGCTTTTGTTGCTTAATGTAGATCCAATTTTCAAATAAAGGTATTGGTGTCTCAGTCTGCAGGTTTTGGTGATCAGAATTTCTGATATTCATATATATATATATATATATATATATATATATATATATACATATATGTATATATATATATATATATATATATATATATATATACATATATATATATATATACATATATATTTTACCACATTACAGGTGAGCTTCAGCTAATCCACCCTTTTACACCAAGCATACTCTCTCCACAGTGTTCTGTGGTATTCCCCATTGTCCATTGACTCATGTTTTCTGTGTTAACACTCTGTTAATGAAGTTCTTAAAGGAGACATATCATGCTGATGCATGATTTAATACTTACATATAATATAATAAATTTGAAAACAAGACCTTACACCCCCTTAATTTTCAAAAAATGAGATACTGTATTTTTTCTGATATCCTAGAACGAGATTTGATGCCTCTGAAAATAGGTAATTGCGAGGTGTCCGCGAGATTTAAATCGCCGTGACGACACAAGGTACCTTTCTTTTTGTTGGAGTAATCTGATAAAACACTTCCTCCTCTGTGATGTCCATTAGCCACAAAACCGTCACCGAGGAACACATCCACCAGCAGGGGTATATAGATCCCTAGCTGACATTCACTCATTACCAGCTCTGGCCTGTAGGGGGACTCAATACGCGGTCACTGCTTTGAGCCTGCTGGAAAATACAGTAGAAGAAGAAGGACAGGCTGGCTCAACCCCCGATAGACCTGACCAACCAGAGCAAAAAGGGCTGTGACGTTGCGAGGTAACTGTAGGTCATCCTGAGATCCGAGTGTTTCAACGAGAGCTTGATAATGGCCTAAAATGAGGATTTTGAGAACGCTATTGTGGGGCAATGAAGGAACTAAATGACTTGTACTGAGGGCAGAAATGCTTTACAGGCATCCTACTCTGGCATAGTGAAAAGGAGAAACAAGCATGATATGTCTTCTTTAATGTCAATGAGGCTTTCTTTGGTAGAATAAATGGAAATATTAAATAAAATTACATAATTTTAATACTATAATGCAGAACAAAACATACCATTGTATATACCACACCATATGCCATACATCAAAGCTGATTCAAAGAACCACAACAATCCCTGTTTCACTCCAGTAGAGTGATATTGTATTCATCGACCACTGTTTTTGTCCTCCCCCATTTTTATTCCCTCAGGAGAGTTGAAACTTGTGAAGCTAGCAGTCTGAGACAGGAAGCAGCTGCTGGAGGCAGATAGCATGACCTCAGGTTCACAGCCATGGTATAAATCATGACCTCGCCTCAAACGCCACGGATGAAGGGTCACAAGTGTGCCTCGGTCATCATCACACATAGATGTCAAAGAGGCCAAGAGGGACGTTTACCCTAATACCCCATCCCACTCCCCTTCAACCCCTCCAGTTGCTTTTCAGATCGATTTTTACCTTTGAGGTGAAAGCTGTATGATGTGCTCTGTTCAAGACCACTACTGCAGGCGGCCTTTGGAATTGTTATGTTGGGCTAAATTCCATTGGCTTTTTGAAAAAAAAAAAATGAGCAAAAGAAAGGCCGTCAGCAGTCTGGGATGTGTAATATATGGGTATAGCAAAAAAGCAGAAAAAACTGTAGATAAAAACATCACTTTAACTCCATTGCCAAACATACTGTCACAACAGGTCACCAAATAGCCTCCAGACTATTTGTCGCATCCCTCAGGCATCTTTAAGGTGTACAACGTTATTGCGTTCAGTGTACATTGTACCAGCAAGATACACATACGTATATATCTGAGCATTTGCTCAGGCCTGCATATATAATTTAAGTTTGCAAAAATCTCCTCAAACAGGTCACAGCATTCAACGAAGTAGTCCAATCAAGCAAGCTGCTATGTGATTTGTTCCATCACCAATGAAAGACCTAGTCCACAGAGTACCTAGCTTTAAGTTGCATTGACTGTTCAAACTGTCCAGAAAGAAGAAAGACAGGTCTATGGAGGAATTATTTTGCCTCACTGTATGTTCCTGCCAACACACACCCCTGTAGCATAGCGATCTCAACCACAGCATGGGAACAAGCTAGCATCACAACTACACAAGTTATTTTAGAGATTAAAGATAAACTTTATAGTTTCATTTTGTTTTTGTAATGCTTATCATTTCACCACTTATCATCATTGATGAGTGAAAATACGTGGTACTATAAATTTAGTTTGACATGAAGAATGCAGGAGATTGATTTTTTTATTGGCTGAGAGTGGCCAAACCTTTGAACTTGGACACCCTTTGACAAGTCATGGAGCATTCAAAGCTAGGGTCGGTAATTCAGGAAAACTAGCATGAATTTGAATGTGTAGCATCCGCTTAGCTGTCAGGTCCTCCATTTTGGCCATAAAACTACCGTATTATACGTATTTTACCCATCTTTACCGGCATCACCCCATATTAGTGTTCTCCCGCTTGACGATATGATAATAAAAAAAATAACATTCTTCTGCCTCTCCAAACCAAACTCTGTCACTAGCCTGAATGGGGCGGTAATGCTTCAAAATGATGGACGCCAACCGCCGTAAAACCGAAGAAGAAATTAAACACCTTGCAAGAACTGCCACCTGCAGTAGCCCGGGTGGCAGTTGTCGGGAAATTAAAGCCAACAGCGGCACAAACCAGGAAAAACAAAGTGTTTATTTTAGATTACTTGTACAACTGTCTTAAAGTAAGGGATACTGGAGCATGGTTGGGGTTGTGCGTCGGCTTGCAGCGGGCTTCACTTATTTTCAAAGCCAAAACTTGGCAGGTAAGCATGCTCCAGCGTACTTGGATCCCTCTCAGCTCGGCTATGTGCATTGAATCAGTCTGTGCACGCTAGCAAAATATACGCACAGAAGGTGGGCAGTATGGGATTTAATTGGTTTAATAAATCTAGGAATGAGTTGGTGTGATGGGTTGGTGTTTTCCCTGTTTTACTCCTAGTAGACAGCAGCTATATTTTGCACTTTTTTAAGCACAAATCATGTACTGACTACCATCAGGACATAGTGATCATTTTAACCAGTATAACAAAAAGTGTATCTAAATCAAATTAACAACACTAGCTTTAAATAAGCATCTTATAGGCTGCAGTCCCTCATAGGCCACACACTTTATGTCAGTTGCAAGTTACTGGAATAAGTATGTCTTGAATCAGTTAAGGTGGGGAAGGTTAACATTTTAAGAATATTGACTCAGCTGACATTTTTCCCTCTTGATATGCCTAAGTTTCAAAAACTGCAGGTTGCAGCTTGATTATCAATTAAGTCTGATGACATCCAAGTTTACTTTTGTTTGATGTATTAGGTAGTCAAGATTAGCCACTTTCTGTGACAAAAAACACCCATGTCCAATGCTGGGCTTTGCAACTCTTACTCCGCGTTTTTTCAAGACCCACTTTGTACTACATTGTTCCTTCTTTTCAACCAGCCTCCTAAACCTGACACTACACCTGCAGCACCCCACCAACATTATACTGAGATTCAATGCCCATTTTACAGATGTCCACATCTTATCTTTCATGCAATTATAATCCATCCACTGTCTTTAATGTTTAATTTCTTCTT
Organism: Scarus forsteni; assembly: GCA_036419115.1. NCBI lineage: Eukaryota > Metazoa > Chordata > Actinopteri > Labriformes > Labridae > Scarus > Scarus forsteni. The sequence continues at coordinate 24,274,392 of JAZDUH010000443.1, forward strand.
TTGAGGTTGCAGGAGAAGGTGACCAAAACTGACATAAGGCGAGAGGTGTGGTGCACTCTTGACAGGTCACTTAATGAGCTGAATTCAATAAGTTACAACCAAAGGACAATATATTCATAGATACAAGCAGTTACAAAACACATCTCAAACCGGATCCCGGCTGGACATCTCAGTGCGGAAGCTGGAGCGCGTGCTAAGAAACTGGAGGATTATCTTACCTGGCATTTGGGTGCGGGGTGAGATCGTTTCAATTTTTGTTTTTTTTTACACATACCTGATACCAGAGGTTTAGCGATCGATTGCACATTTTTGTTCTTTTTTACCCTTTTTTATAACGAGAGGATTTACGTGTTTTTTGGCTGGATAAAAGTGACGGACAGACGCCGCGCTTGGCGCACACCAAAGACTGAAAAGGACAAAAAACTTATTTAAAAGTACCTAAAAGTGGACATTTAAAGTATTTTCGTTAGGGTCATATTTTTATTTCATTTTTGGAAGGTTGAAGATTGAGATTATCTCCCTGGTTTTGATGTGATCTACTTTTAGTTATACACAGGAGATGCGCTTACGTTCGGGGGGTAGGATTAAATAATACATTTGGTGGAGAGTTTCATTCATTTTTCAAGCACAATTGTTGTTTCTGACGTGATATATATATTATATATGTTTTTTTATATGTTTTTTTTCTTCTTCAAGAGGTTTTCTAAGTTCCGCAAAAGTGTCCCCTTGGTTTTCTTTATAGCGCTGACTAAAAAATAAGTTGAGCGATACAAATTGGTTCAGCCATTAAGACCCACTACTAACTAGATCACTCTATTGGACAATGTTTATATCAACTATAATCACACTTCTTGTAGTTCTATTTTTCATCCCACAATGTGCATATAAAATAAATATAGGACTATAGTGTAAAAGATTTATGGGTGGAACTGAGCTGCTTGGTGGAGATCTGCGCTCTCGGAGTGCTTTTCTAGTTTATGTTGCTTTTATATGAATATTTAAAACATTGTACATTGCAACAGTAAATCTGCTTGTACATGACATACTTTGCAAATGAAAAAAAGTTGAGTTAGCAAAGCATTATTGTGTTTGTATGGGCCATACATTGAGATAAAAATAACTGCTGTACTTAAGCAATAAGATTTACAAATGAGCGTCTGCAGCATACATTCAAAGTATTGAAGACTGTCAAGCTGTGTACCTATGACTGTGTGCTTTTACCTTTGTGTTGTATTGAATTGAATATCGGTGGATTTTGGACAAAAAGTTTCTCACATTTTACACACAATCCCTCTGTAACTGGAGTTTGTAGATGCCCATTTAAATAAAGGCAAGCAAGGCTGGTGATGCACCGATCATTTACTACAACAATGTCACTGACGCATACGAAAGAGTGTGAATGGGAACAATTTGGCACCCTGCAACCAAGTGCCACAGAGCATTAACTAACTTGACATTAAAAATAGTAGTTGCAGGCAAAATTCACTTCAAGTCAGAGTGGGACTACAGAAGAAATTCACATCCATGGAGAACACCTAACCAGAGGTGGAGGTAATGGACATGGGAAAAATGGGAGAATGAGTCAATTTCCAAAGTATAGGGTGTAGTTACAGTTAAGGTAACTGATGGCTAGAAGGGATACAGAGCTATTCCAAATTTGCATAAGTTTTCAGAATTTGTTGTTGATATTATGGACTGGAATTGGAGAAATGCCTAAATTTGTTGCAGCTTAATGTTGAGGAGCATTGTTCATAAACTGTTGGACTCTTTGCCTGACCAGTTTGTCACAAACATCTTGCCATCACTCATTGTGAATGATAGAGCCTTTTAGTGAGGCTTCTTTTATACCATATCTCCTTATAATCACCTTCTATCAATTAGCATACTTAGATGTTGAAAGTTCCTGTTTTTTGGTTTTTTTTGTTTGTTTGTTTGTGTTTTGGTGAATATTCAACAACATTCCCTGTTTTTTTTTCTTGACTCTGCTCCAAGTATTTTTGCACAAATCACCTGGAACAGAAAAACAATTTGTAGAAATTTTACAAATAACTCGCTAATCTTCATCATTGTTTACATTAATGTCTCTGTGCTGTATTAAATTAAACATGTGTTGGCAATTATTGATATATTTACATATTGATTTGTATTTTTACCCATAAGGCTCTGTTTACCCATAGGTTAGTTGTGATCTTTGTGTTTGCACATCTTTGCCAAAGCAAATGGATTTCTTTCCGAGCACAGACAATTTTGGTTTCCATAAGAAGCCTATGCCAGCCCCTACCATGGAAAAACAAAAATGTCTGTTAAGCACAGCAGGTCAAGAACAACAGATATGGAGCAAGTTTGTCTAGACTCAAATAAGTACATAATGCTTCTGTTTCAATCAATGGCAGAGAGTATTTAGGCTGAAAATGCACAGAAGCCATGCGTGGGTGGAGGAAAAGCAACAAGCCAGGAGGAGCTGTTGTCGGACTCACAGCAGGAGCTGTATTTCCTGGAAAACAGAACATAAAACCAAGGACTTTGTATATATTAAAGTGATTGAAGCAGAGGGGAAGATTGTACTACTTTGCCTTACAGATGCTCCTCACTGCAGGCAGAGTATTGACAATTAGTCTAGCCACAGTTTTGACTCTGATGAAGCCGTTTTAGTCAATTAATCTTTCATTTCTCCCACACAGCCACATGGTGTTACAGGAGTTCCTGGACTAGGCAGAAGAAAGTTCACTGCCAATATGCTCTATTATGTGTTATCTTCTCATATTTCTTGAGCACTTTTTCCATTACCATAAAGATGGAAGTGGAGAGCTAACAGCAAATGAAGGGTGATGGGATGGAACAAAGGTCCCCGGCTTGACTCAGAGCGAGGTCCAAAAATACAAAAAAACCCATGAAATTAAAGTAAGAAAAATATTTCATTTTTCAGCCATTTTAATGTAAATTGCTGGCATTTCTTGGTTAGAAATTACAAAGGTTGTATTTGCAATTCTTAAGGCTGCTATCCTACAGTGTATTCATACTTTCTAGGCTGTTTTGGTCCAGGAACCTGAAAGTTGCATTGTGCTATAATCAAGCTCAAAGTGTGGTCCAGGGCTGTTTTGTTGTTATGGTCACATCTACAGCGCAGCAAGTTAGTACATTTGCCTTAAAACGAGACAGTTGCTGGATTGACCCCCTGAGTCAGTCAAAAGAAGTATGACTGTTCTCCATGTGCAGGTGTGCTTTTTTCCAGGCACCCTGTTTTCCTTCCACTAACCAAAATATGCATATTAGGTAAACTGGTGATTCCTCATCGCCTACAAATATTGATGTATGTGAATGTTGTCTGTTCCTCTATACCAGCCCTATGATTGGCTGGTGATCAGTGCAGGCTGTGCCCCTTTTTTTACCCACTGTCAACTGGGAAAGGCTCCTGCCCCAATGACTCCAAAGAGGATGAGTGGTATATATAATAGATGTCTGTGCCCATAATTTTGAAAAATACATATAGATAGTGCTGTATATTTCAAATGTGAAAACTGCTATTAAAAAAGTAGAGTTTTTTTTTTGTTAATCTAAAGAGAAAATGTTTTTAAACATTATTTATCAATCATTTAAACATAAATATAGTTGGTTTTGCAAGAAGAAATAAAATCTTGTATGAGCACATGTTTTCTTATTAATAATGCAAATGTGTTTCTCCATGCATGGTGCGTAATCATCCGAAAAAAAATGTATCGGTCCCAGATTTAAATTTACTTCAAGCACAACCAGAAGTGTCTAATTTATTGCAGCAAACACTACGTTGGTTTTTCAGTCTGGTCTGCATAGACTTTAATGTAGTCCAGTGCTAACACAGAGGTATATCAAAAGTATAGATAAAGAAGATCCATATAACTTTGGAAAAAAAAAATCTTCCTGTATACATTTATATTTTGGCGTCTTTGATGTTGGACTTTTTAAGCTACTGCTCCAAAGACATGGGGAAAGAGCAGTGTTTAATAATTTAGTGTAAGAGCTGCTCCAGGCATATTGCAGCCCAGTAACCCTGAATACATCTCTGGGCTATACACCCATTTATCAATTACAATGCAGCTTTTCAGGAGCTGAACATTAACTACAAAGAATTATCACACTTATCCAGAATCATTGTTACTCATTTAGGACACTAAACTGCCCTTCCATTCCTTTGTGTTGGAATGGGGGAGAAGCTATTTTGGTCACATTAAAAGAAGTGAAAAAGCATTAGTATCAGATAAAATACATTCTGAATGATACTTGAATGTGTATAAATGTTTGGACTATGCAGTTGATAATGCTTTTTAATAGTATTCCTCACTCTACATGAGAGCACACTGACACGGGGGCAAAGGGGCTTAAGTGTTAACTTGTAAAGTGATACGCTCTGCAAAATCTTTGATGCGCTTACTGTCATGAGTGGATTTTAATCCTGGTATTCATGCTGCATTTAATTTCTGATTTAAATAACTCATAACTGGTTATATTGTCCAAAGGTGAAATTATGATGGGATATGTTTGATTTTAGACATCAAGACAGACATTTAAAGATGCAGTATGTAGTATTTACAACAATATTCTAAATTGATAGGAAGGGAAAATAAAATTTGAAAAGAACTAACTGAAACTGAAAAGATACTCTTGAAATCACAACAAACAAGCTACAGCCTTCTATCCTAAACACTTGACACATACAGTTTCAGTTCCAGCTTCGCGGTTGGTCTTTGTTTACATTTCACAGTTGTAGGTAGGCTGGACTAACTAAGGAGTTAAATAACTCTCATAGTAATAGTAGATAGTTCAATATATTTGAAGTGGTTCTGCAAAAGGTTTAGGTTAATAGTAAGTACATAGGCTACAGTACTTTTGATCAGTTCTGTCCCTGTTAGGACAGAAGAAAGCTATGATTTAAACTCCTGCAGATGGGGCCAAAAGCTCTGCCTAATTATATTATAAATGTGTTCAGTACAGTGAAGACTTTTTTTTTTTTAGCTTGCTTTCACTCAAATTCAGATAGTCAGTCTGAGCGCTTGGCCCCATCTGTAGTGATGGGCCTGCTCAACAGTATTCAGTAGACATTATGACGGTTGGAGAGGGGGGCACATACAATTGCTTTGAGTCCTATTTTCACTGGGTCATGATCGTATGTATTTCCTGATTAATCACATGACCTTCAATATCTTTTAAGCCAGAGAGAGATCTTTCTTATGTTTGTAATTGTCCATGTGTTTTTGTAGTAACAGTCAGGACAGAGCTGCCATTTTTCTGCAGTCAAAACAGCAAATCAAAGACGGCTATATAATGAAGCAGGAATGGAGCAGGATTATTTGTCGCCGTCTGCATGTTCAGATACCCAAGATAGCCATCCTCTAGGGGTGCACGATATTGGGTTTTTGCTGATATTAACTAATTATTACTGATACCAGTACCATTATTAGTGTCAAGAACACAAAGTCTCTACTGAACTAAAATTGACATTTTAGTCTTTGATAATTACACTTTGATTTCATAAAAGTGGACAGTGCGTGATGATGAGATTGTCATGTTGCATTGTAGACTTTGCCAATATTACAGAGATTTTCATGGTCAATTTGTATGGCCAAATATGAGCTGCAAACATCAGTAATGTTCATATCTACTAATATGGATAATTAGCTTTTTTTGGCAAATATTTGAAAATTCTGATATTGGTAAGATAATACTGTGCATTTTTAACTCACTCCATTATATATAACTCCATCTCATTTTTATTTGAACCCTTGCCCCCCCTCTTTTTATGAACAAGCACTGCATTCCATGTTATGTACTTCCTATATGTGAGCCACAGTAACTACTTGGCTTCAAAAATCAAGTAGTCCTCTTTAACCCCTTTTAACCCTCAATGAGTGTGTCTCGGTAGGAAGGCAACCGGCTTGAAAAACCCAGTCTTCATGAGACTTCAAAGCCTGTGTGGACCACTTAGTCAGATCCAAAATGAGGCAGTCTGGCTTACAGATTGCATCACCAGCCATTTCTATGCACTGTCACCTCACCTAGACACCTCAACAGCTGCAGCATTACAAACTGATTTAAATACCTGATGATTCACATCCATAAATATAGATTTATTAAGAGAAAACCACTGCTTTCAGTCTTCATGATGGGACTAACAAACTACAGGGAACAACCAAATGTGCTGAAACTGAAATTTTTTTTGGTTCACAAAGCTGCAGAGGCTTAATATATACAGCCCTAATGGGACAGCCTTCGACACGACATTGTGCCATAAGCAACCCACCAAAGCTGAACTGAACTGTTTTGCATGAGCATTTCACGGAGTGCAGTTGTTGCTGAAAAGAAATCTGAAAGAAAAACAGGTTAGCACTTAAGATCAGCCAATCTAATGAAGCATGTCCACAATACCCTTTCTTTTGTTATTGTTTTGACTGAGAGCCCCCCCAATGCCAGAATTGTCATATTGTGCACTAGAGAGCAGATAAAACTGTAAACTCTTTAAACCCCCATTCACACTTGCCAGAGAATCCTGAAATTATCTGGACATTATGTGTGAACACAAATAGCTGAGTTTTACACTCAGACTTTACTCAGATTATTTCCTCATGCCTCCCTAATATTAAATCCGAATAAATTCAGAGAGGGCTCATAGGTGAACACAGCAGCAAACTGTCAAGACAATAGTGTCATGCTCAAAAGAATCAGCTCTGAGAGCAATAAATGCACAAATTTAAGAAATTAAAGGATTTTCATAGAAACACTAAACAACGAGCTTTCCACACATAAACATACCTACAGTACATACAGTTACATAGGGCTTCAAAAGATCTTAGATCAAGAGCTGTTTGGGAGTCAAAAGAGCCGGCTCTTCTCTGTGAGTTGAGCCAAAAGAGCTGGCTCTCTGAAAAGAGCTGAACTTCCCATCACTACATAATTCACTGAGTTGAGAGGGAAGGGTTAAACTGTGAACAAGGAAGAGAGACACATGACAGGTTTACCTCTGAAGTTTATACCTTTTCCGCCCTGCACTGACTGTTTACATATTGTGTCAAATAAAAACATTAAAACTTGTTTTTGTGTGGTATTAGCTTGAACAGACTGTGTTTGTCTAGTGATGTGACATAGATGAAGATCAGAACATATTTTATGACCAATTTAAGCAGAAATCCAAGTAATCACATACTTTTACATGCAACTGTATATAGGACAAACAAATCAAGGTGTAGGTTGATATCTTGTGTCTAAACTTCAGATAAATGTGCCATCCTTCAAAGTGTATTTGAATGACTGATGAATCAGCATGTTTGGGAAATGGCCAGAGAAAGAAGAGGTGAAAAAACGAAATGTCTCTCTGCATTGACAGCAACAATCCGCCTTCGAGGATTCTATTGCGTTAACACTGACATCTCATTGGAGCCTGAAATTCAATTTAAGTTCAAATCCAGCACAAGGAGTCAGTGGTTTGACAAAACAGCCGTTTATCAATCATCTTTGTCAGTGACACCCTTTCAGCTTGTGTGAGGAGAACAGTAAGCTCTAATATTGTTCCACTGTTTGGTACAGAATGAGGGATTTTAAAGGAGCATGTCAGTGTTTTTGGCATGTTTGCTGAATCCATTTTCTCGGATTGTGTATGCTTTGTTTGCTTCTTGTGCCCTCCCGGTCAAAGTGCTCTGTGATAGGTAAACAGGGGGGCTGCAAAAAGCAGCTGGTGACTCTGTGTGTGGGAGAGGTAACACATTGCAGTCTTGACCCAACAGTGAAAAAGCAGTCGAACGAATGGAGTTATGTGTGTGTTTTTTTTCTTTGGATTGCTTACAGATATGTAAATGAAGCATTTTTTCTTCCTTTTTGGCACATTATGTTGCTCTTTACTTAACTGCTTTCTGGTTTGAGTGCAGGGAAAATGTAAGTAGTAACTGAATATTTTCTGCCAGTCTTGGCCAGGACACTCATGTAAATGAAATTATTAATCTAACTGAGGTTGCATAAGCATAAACAATGTTTAAAGTACATTTTACACAGTGATCATGGCACATCTCGTTTTAAAAAAAATATATTTGTAAAAGTGCTATCCCTTTGATCAAGAATCAGTCATGTACCATGAACTTTTGAAAATATGCATGATTTTAGTTAACAAATAATTATTTTTGTCACTGACCTGATCACCTGAGTTTAACACTCTAAAATTGAATGACCTAACTGACTAACAATTGGAATAATGGAAATAAGCCATGCAAATTAAACTAAACCAACATATCACCCCTTTGACTGTCGGCTGTCCACTTCCTGGCACTGCTGCAGGTCGGTCACCCTGTCTTCTCAAAGCATCCATCCAACCATCCATCCATTTGTCATTATCTAGATCTAGACTGCTTACCACTGTCAGGGTTGTGGGGGGCTAGAGATCATCCCAGCTGACAGTGAGCAGGTAGGCAATCATTCACGCATACACTCACACATTCAGGGCAGTTTGGAGTCTCCAGTACATTTTACATGTTAATATGAGGGAACTGGAGAACCCATAGACATCCCATACATGTGCAGAGAGAATATGCAAACTCCACACCCTGCCCAACCACGAAGTCCAACCACCAAACTTCTTGCTGTAAGGCACCAGCACTACATGCCGCACCACTGTGCAACTCAGGTGAAATTCCTGTAGCTGAAGAACGGTGATCTATTATGGCAGAGAAGAAGTTCGCAAGCTAGTTAAATGAGGCACTTCAGCAGCGCATTATCATATGCCAAGATCTCGGTGTTAAAACAATGTAAAGTCATAGGTAAATAAATAATTATTATGTTGTTTTAAAACCTAATTCAACTGTCAGTGAAGACCACAAAGATGCCACTCTATGTTTTATTGAACTCTCTGCTGCTTGTGCTGATGCAGGCAAGGAATGTTTAAAATAATGAAAAATTGGCAAGGTGCTTGGGGGATTTTCTTGGTTTCTTTCCTTTTCAAACTCACCAGAATTTAACTTTTTGTTTTTGCCAAGTGGAAGCAGTGGAGCATTCATCCATATCTGAGAGTGGAATATTTCACTTTCAACACTGAGGGGGAAACTTTATTTGGCTCACAGTGAGCTACACTGATGAGCCTTTGAGTCAACATTTGTTAACACAAAGCATTACATGTTCACTTCTCCACCTGTACAATAAAAACACTTGACAAAGTCTTTTAATTACAAGGAGAAACATGATCGATTTAAATATTTAATGGATGCAGAGCAGACAGTGTTTACCATGCTGCGCAATGTGGAATAATGTGATGTTTTCTTTCAGTTAGGTCACAATGTAAGAAAAGGAAATATTTTTAGGTGAGTAAACTGAACAGTTACAATTTATTAACTTGTCTTAATATGAAATAGTGGCATTAGTTGCTTGTTGCAACTGAGTTACTACTCAGAGATTTAGGGCCTGATCTACTAAGATCCAAAATAACGAGAGAAACCTTATGTGTGCAAACTAAAAAATTGCATGTGCTATTAGTGGGCATGTTGTGGGTGATCTACTGTCACTGTGTGCACAGTTGGTAACAGCAATAGTGGTGGGGACCACCCACTCTAAAGGGAATTTTGTGTGTGCTATTGACTGTCACCATGGAGAGTTTAGGAGAGCAGAGAGGCCATAAATGAAAAATTAAGTTTGAAGCCATGGAGTTTGAGGCAAAACCACTTGCAGCATGTCATTTTGACGGACAAGATTACCAATTTTCCCTCATATTTCCATCTGTCATTTATAATTTTTATTTTTTGACTGCAATGAAACATAATCTAAATGGCAGCATTAACATAGTTGCACAGCTTCTTCATCAAAAAACCTCTTATGAAGAGTAGTCTTACCGTTACGTACACAGACCGCTCAGGTAACTGTTGCCATTTATGCACTGACTGCATCACACTTTCCACACACTGACAGCCACTAAACTAGCTGTCAGTGCGTGGAGAGTGTGATGCAGTCAGCTCTGAGTGAAAAACTGAGAGATTATGGCTTTTTTTTTGTTTGTTGTTTAGATTAAATGACCTCCTCCGTGATGTAAAGAGCAAAACAGAGAGGGTTTACTTTAAGTGTATGTCTTAATGGCACACTGGACTGTCTCTCTTTTTCTAGTCCTTCATAATGACTGACAGCCTCCAAGTCTCTCTGTTTTTCATCAAAAAATTCAGTCAGTGATGGAAAATATTTGGTTAATGTGACCTCTGTTTGCCACCATGAACACAGCTTCCTGTTCGTGACACTGTCCTTTTTTGCACCTGCTTTTCATACTTACTAGATTCAAATGCAAAAACACACAGATTTGATCAATTACATTACAGGTGCTAAATAATTACATTCGCATCTCCTCCTCCCAATGTTTTGCGCATTTTGATGATCTGCATGTAATCTGCATATTCATGAGGAAAAACATGCTAAACTGCACGTGCTATTTTGCTCATCTGACAGATGCAATCCTCAGTGCATCCTGTTAATAGATCAGATTTGCGCATGCTATCAAGTTTGCACATGCTTTAATACACACAAACCTTTAGTAGATCGGGCTCTTAATGTCTTTTGACCATGTACCTCAATTCCAATGAGGTTGAGACATTTGGCAGAATGTTAGAAGAAAAAAAATAAAAGAGTATGAATGATTTGCTAATTATTTTCATTCCTATATTCAATTGAACACAATGCAAATACAAGATATTATTTTTTAAACGTAAACAGTTAATTGTTTTCGTAACTTCTCACTAATATGAATTTGATGCCTGCAACATGTTTAAAAAAGCCAGGACATGGGGCAACAAAAGACTGGGGAAGTTGAGTAATGTCAGAAACATCTGTTTGGAACATTGGACTGGTGAATAAATCCAAGTTGTGGAGGTGAGTGTCATGATTGGGTATAAAAGTAGCATCCCTGAAAAGTTCAGTTGTTCACAAGCAAGGACTTTGTGGGCAATTGTGTGAGAAAAACATCCGGCAGTTTAAGAGAAATGTTTGTCAATGTACAACAGAAATGAATTAAAGGTTTTAATCATCTACAGTCAATAACACTTTAAATAAAAATAAATAAACTGTTGGTTATAACAAGCTCGGAGTTTCATCACACCCCCTCATCTGGAAGGACATTTATCTGGTGTAGGTGGGACCGACCAACCAATAAACCAGCTAGGATGACTTATACATGCATGAATCAATATGACTGGCCAATATCAGCACCGATAGTTTGACTTGTTTTATGCTCATATATATGATAATCTAACAACAAATCACGCTGCTTCAAGTGAAAATTATTTGTTTTTTTTTACAGTGAATCCCTATACAGTGTGCATAAAGCATTGGCCAGAGCACATGTCTGCTTTTTGCAACAGATGTTAGAAAACTCTTACATGGCTCATTGACTCTCACCACCTCCAGTCCGTCCCAGGTGGGCAGATTAGACCCCTGAGCATGTCCCATCCAGTGGCCATTCAGTGCTATCAGCCCTGCCTCCTTTCTCAACAAAGTTACAGAAGGATCATTGGTTCAGTGGTATCAGTGGTTACCATGTCCTTTAAAAAACAGCTGATTCCATCTCTTATGTGGGGTGCTACAAGGTTGTACACAACATACGCACTGAGGTAAGTGAAATGAATATGAACCTTGTTTGTTGCCTTGCTGATCCTTTGTCACTCCTCATTCTATAACAATGGATTTTACATCCTCAACCAATTTGTCTTGATTATTTTGGGCAGAGGTTAATCAATTGGCAATACTACAAGGCATACAGTGGCAATTTATCAGTGCCAAATCGAAAATAAGTGACCGATTCTGTCATTTGGCCTTCTGGCCAACAAAGACAAACCCCCTGCATAAGGGTGTCATGTCTATTTAAAAGCACAGGTTATGTATATTAAAACCAATGTGGAAAAGCAAGCAGTGCATGTTAAGAATGCATCACACAAGACAGGGCCAAGATCTACAGTAATGAACCCAAATGTACCATGCCACTCTCCAAGGACACAGAGGAGACATCTCTGCACTTTGTGAGATTAATGTGGAGTTTACAGGTGACCTTCTCTGCTGGGCAAGGACACTGTCCCGGTTGAAGGGCCTGATTTTAGAATTATTGCTCATATACAGTACCCTTTTCCCATGATAGCTGTGGCATTAATGCTAAGGAATGATGCGGAGGAAGATTTTGATCTTTCAATGTCTCCTCAAATTCAAGGACTGTGAAACCTTAACATGTCAGAAGTGCAGAAAATTTGATTAAAATATTTTTTCTTCCTTATGTTAAAATGTCTTTTCTAAGAAAAAGCAGTATGTCATGAAGAACATGATTTTTCAACTTTAAACATCAAATTTGATCAATAGAAAACCTTTATTTAACCAGGTTAGTCCCATTGAGATCAGCAGATCTGTTTTCCAAGGGAGACCTGAAATAATATTATATGTATTTAAATGCATGAGGCCATATGGTAAATGATAAATTCATGGTTGCATGACTTTTTAAATGGTCTTATAGAGCATGTCACACTTACCTTTAAGCACTCCTTTATTTCACATTCACACACTGATGGTTGCTTTTTTAATCATATGATCAATCCCCTTTGAAAATTAAAACAATTGCATCATTAACCTTTATACTGTATCTTTAGTGACTTTATATCAGAATCAAGGTCTAGTTTAAAATCCTGAACTCTGTTCAGCATCTGTCACTGATAAGAAAAAAACATATAAATTAACCCTCTTGGCACAGTTTTAATTATGAACTTACTGTGAAATAACAGCTCAGCTTGGAGTGATATTTAGTACATTTATCTGTCAGCTGGCACATCAAAAAAATAATCACAATCTGTAGATTTATTTGATATCTTTGGGTTCTCTGTAGCTTTAAAACTGAGCCAAAGCACACAATATTTCAAGATAGACATATGATCCACTATATTATTTGATGTAAATAAACATTGAATTAATTGTATTAGTTTACTTTAATTAATTAGACTTATCTAAACAAAATACATAAAATTAGCCTTTTTAAGTCATGTCAACAACTGTTACACTACTTATGTGCGACTGAAAATGAGAAACCAAGAAAGATCCCCTTTAGAACATTTTTTCTTAAATAAGAATTCAAGATTTTATTTTCAGCTCTATGCCGGATTTCCTATATAACCTATCATGGACTACAAAACAAGACATATTTGTCAAGACATAGTTACCCAGTTAACTCCACCTGCAGTCACCTCTTACTGTTATTTAAACTAAGAAATAAAGACAGGCGTCACTCTGTAAGGTATCAAACAGAAAACAATCATTTCTGTTTAGTGGGAAAAGTCTGAGAGAGCAAAACATTCAAAAAGGACTTCCTGGTTCCAGCTATACACTCACAAAGCATTTTAGGGCACTCTCCTCATGATTCAGTAAGTCTTCTTTCAGAGGTGTTTTTGCCCTTGTTATGAAAATGTGACTGTTTAACAGGAATGTTGGTTTGCTGTGTTATGAAAACACCTCATGAAGTGCCACTTCTGTTAACCAGACTCCTCAGTTCCAGAAAAGCTGTAACACTGAAAGCAGATGAAGGAGCGATCAGATCTCCATTCATTTAGTACACGTCTATGAACAGGGACAGAAGTTACAGGCAGAACTTTGAGTGACAGGACATGCGTCAGAGTGTGAAGGTGCTCCATTCCAGGTATACATGCCTATATCTTAGAATCAGTTAATTAAGACAAAAAAAAACATGTTTAATGACAAAAGCATGATAAGAGCATGATAACACAGTAAATAAACATTAAATGTTTGGTAGCCTTATAGCATCTTTGTGTTTAGAACATTAATTTTATAAGCATATTGATAAGATTTTTTCTAAGTTGACTAAAATGTTGAATTCCCATCATTCAGTACTTTTCAGGTCTTGTGATCTGAGTATTTTCTTTAAAAAGAATAGAACATTTTTTTCTGAAATTAAACATTTTAAAAACGTATTGTTTATTTTCAATACTTAATCACTGCACTGAAATTGTATGTTAACGTAGCCTATTAAATATTTATTTTAATTCATCAGGGACAGAAACTATATAAACGTATATGCTGTTTAAAATGCCAAAGGTTGAAATATCTGTCATATTACAAAGACTTCTTTGTTCTCAGAAACAATGTGAAAACACTTGAATCCTTCCTCTACTATCTTGTTGTCATATATCACTGGTCTTGCTGTCTTCACCTCTGCAGAGTTAGGTGATGCTTCATTAGTCTATGTACCTCTGCATGGGCATGTAGCAAAAAGGTGGCACCAAGGGACTCTGCAGACTTACCAGCTGTTTAAATTGATATGAAATGAACAAAATGACATTGGATTTTCTTTTTTTCTAAGTAATAAAATATCCCAAACATGTAGTTTTTGGATATTTGATATCAAGTGTAAAACACTGCAGTCAGTGGTGAAATTTGCTGCAATTCAAGAAGCACCTACTAAAATTTGCCATGAGTTCAGAGGTGGTTATGGTCAGCTCTAAAGGGCAGTGGAACTTTAATTGCTAAGTTCACAAATAAACCACTTTTCTTTAAAATACTGTAAAATCAAGTAATGTTGTGACCAGGAGCATTGAACATTTTTACTCACAGGCAGCATGTGGTAGTTCTGCCTTAAATTGTTACAATTTAATGGGGTATAATAGAATATAATACAACAAATTATAGGCTTTTGCTTCTGCATTCGTATCAACCATAGAAAAAGGTAACTGTATATTATAAATTCCAGGTAAATATACTTCACACTTTCTTCAAGTTGTTGACCACATTTTATGGTTAATATACAGTATGTTAATATTTACTATATACATTTAAAGAACTGTTAAAAGCATGCCATTTTAACCTGCAACTGTTAAAAGACAGTTTCGGAAGAAGTTGTTTTTAAAAGGACATCTAGACCAAGGGTTAGACAACAGAGCAGAGCAAAGTGCTCCCATGGTGGTATTTTGTGAGAACTAATACAGTACACATGTTTAGTGTAATAATAACACATTTTGACAGGCTACAATGACCCACTCTTCCAAAAGTTGACTATTTTCTTCATAAAAAATAAATAAATAAATAAAAAAAACACTTTGTGGGCTTCTTTATCTACTTTGTGGCACAAATTCCAAAGCTTAAAGGATCAGTCTGGAGATGTTTTATATTTTCTAAACTATCCAGCAAACCAATAACCTGGCCAAAAGCAACAATCAACCATCACTAACAAAGATGCAGCAAAGGGCTGATACACAGCTCACTCCTCCATGTCCCAGAGCTCTATTGTTTCCTCCAAAAAATCATCACACCACATTATGGGGCTTTATCCTGCAATGGCGGATGTCTTCCTTTATTTCCATGAACATTGGCAGTACAGTTTGTTTTTATTTAATTCCTTATGGGCCGCCCTGCTGCTGTAAACACTCACTAACCAAATCCACTACTGATCATATTCCAAATGCATTATCCAATCATGTCTGAGTAATTTTCCCTCTTTACTGAAATATTTCAGAACCCAGCTGCTGTAAGAAACTTTTTAGCCCTACTGGAAAATGCAAGTATAATTTGTGGGCTTTAAAGAAATAATGATAATAAAACAACAGTTCATTTCAGCCTCAATAGTCTTAAAGATTGAAGGCAAAATGATGATCGAAAGAGTGGAGAAATAAGAAAAGCAGGGAGGAAAAGTGTTTTCTATGGGATTGGCATGAATACAAATCAACCCTACCTCTAAATTCAGTATTTTAACATTGACCTTTAGCCCTGATATTATTATTATTGTTATGTAATAATAATAATAATAATAATTATTATTATTATTATTATTATTATTATTATTATTATTATTATTATTATTATTATTATTATTATTATTATTATAAGCCTAATATTGATCCTTTGGAGTACTTTTTTTTGCAGGAGTTTATCATTATTCTTATGCAGCCACTATTCTCTGTTGACCCCATTTGAGAGCAACTGAACCCAAATAAATCTATATTTCCTCATTTTGGTCAACCTCCGCTACTCTGCACAGTAAATATACTGTACTCTAGTGTGTTTTCTTTTTTTTTTGGTACCTGTACTTTTCTGTTCAATCAATCTTGCTACTTTACATTGTTTAATTTAAATTAAAAGTACAACACTCTTTACTTCTAAAAGTAAAAAGAATATTTTATTTTACTCATAATGGATTTGATTATCAGTCATAATGTTTCATCTGTGGAGTTTAGACTTACCAAGAGATAGATATTTGTACTTTATATATGTCCTGTAAGGACCCCCTTGAAAATGAGATGGTCCATCTCAAGGGGCTATCCTTGTAAATAAGTAAACTAAAAGAAATAGAAGATAGGAGTGATAGATGCACCTACAGTGAGCACATTTATGTGCTGTCAATTTAAATAAGTCTTATTATGCTCTTTGAGTTTATATGCCCATGGCATGTGAAACATGTCTCTTCCTTCTGATAGAGTTTTTCCATGCACAACACAACACAGTATGTGGCTTCTAAACTTTACCCTTTCTCCAAAGAGAGGCACTAGTTGCTTCTTGAAATGGCTTATCACCCCAACCCCTCAGAATAGATCCACCATTGAGAGGTCATGCAACTGTTTTGACAGTAGTTTAAGTCAATTGGCTGAGGTTAGCAAGCCTTGTGCAGAGCACAGACTATAGAGAGACAGCACAAATGGAAAGGGAGGCCTTAAGAGGACAGAATACAGCTGGATCAGGGGTAGTCTGTTAATGAAAGCTTGCAGTGGTTACGTATACGAGTGATTGTGAACATAAAAGTGTATTTTAATAAATACACAAAATCATTGGTTCAAGAAGCCAGGACACCCTCAGGGGTTGAAGAACAGCACACATAGCATTGTAAGACACACCTTAAATGGTTGAAAAGATGTGTTCCATTATTTGGTATCAATATATTTACCTCCGCCAAAGAGGTTATGTTTTCGGGGGGGAGTTTGTTTGTCTATCTGTCTGTCTGTCTATGAACAAAATAACTCAAAAAGTTATGGATGGATTTTGATGAAATTTTCAGGAAATGTTCAGCATGGGAAAAGGAAGAAGTGATTCAATTTTGGTGTTGATCCAGATCACCGTCTGGGAACTGTGCTGCTTGGCAGAGGTCTGCGCTCTCCGAGTGCTTTTCTAGTTTATACTTAAACTCTGCTTGAGCCTTTTGTACAATGGATAGTCATTGTGTAACTCCTTATTTCGGAAAATGATTCACACCCGTTTTTCCACACCCCTCCAACATCCTGAGGCCTTGGAAGGTAAGGTTTCAGGCAGTTTAACTGGTAATTTTCTTTAGGGTACTCAGGCTGAACTTCTTTAAGAATTCTTTTCTCTACCCCCATGGTCCCTTAAAAGTACACATGTATTGTGAAAATATACATGAAGATTTTTTATCCTGAATACTTTAGTATCTTTGAATGAGGAGCTCCAGTTTTTTAACACAAGTAGCTGAGCATAAGACTGAGTTGAACCCTCTGTCCACCACTGAATTTGATGTAAGTTCAAAGCTAAAGGTAAAAATGAGCATAGCTCTTTGATGTAATCAAAATATGCAGCCTAATATATATGAACATTAACATAATGAAAAAATCCAGGCCACACAGATTTAATTCAATAAGCCCATGAAAGAACTAGCTTCATATGACTGCATTAACAGAGCCTCACGCAGGAAACAAGGCGAGTGGCAAAGAGATTAAATCATAAATGAAAAAATTTATGATAACACTCTGAAGGCTTCTTGGGTGTAGCATTATACAGTGTGTGTGTAGGAGTGACATTATCGACTATATAATCCGTCCTTTAGGTGTTCAATATAACAAAGGCTGTTTTGGAGGTGTGACCTTCTCAAATGGTGGAGGACAGTCCAAGATTTATGTCACAGTTGAGGGCTTCTGTTGGGCGCCCTGACAGACGGATAATCCTGTGGTTTAAACTTGGCAAATATTGATCCCGTGGCCCTCAGTGGCAAGCCTCAAGACCTGAAATTGAGGGAAATGGATTACTCTGCTGAGTCAAAAAAGGAAGATGGATGAGGAAGAGGAAAATTTACTATCTCACCCATCAAGTCAGATAACACATTGAAAAGGAAATGTAAGACATTAATTCTGGGCCATCCCATTTGGAGCCATTGCTTGCTCTTCTTTCAGTAAAAGATTGTCTTGTAGGTCTTTGTATTCATGGTTTAAATGCCAGTCCTCCTCATCCATCAATGCAAGTATCCCCCTGGTGCTATTGACATTAACCTCAATAACAATGCCACACATAACAAGGCTTTATAGAGACTGATGCAGTGGAGGGGAGTCATTGCTTGAACTTAATTTTTTAAAGTAAGAAATCTTTCTTCTCCTTGTCTGACCTCAAGATAATCTAGGCCATCAAAAAGTAATCTAATTTGTTCAGGAATTTGCAGCCCATTGCAAAATAAAAACC
The DNA here is from genome assembly GCA_036419115.1 of Scarus forsteni. Taxonomy (NCBI): domain Eukaryota; kingdom Metazoa; phylum Chordata; class Actinopteri; order Labriformes; family Labridae; genus Scarus; species Scarus forsteni. The sequence continues at coordinate 24,292,812 of JAZDUH010000443.1, forward strand.
TAAAACATTGTGGCATGACCAAATCCCTCAGTGCATAAGTAGATTGAAGATGACCCAGTGAGGTTGTTGTTTGTCAGTGCTTTGTTGAAAAATGTTACTGAAAGCATCTCATTTAAAATATAAATAACATTTAGAATTGTGAGACATTGTTGATTTTGGACCCTATTTTTGATGACGCTAGACACGTTGTCGTAAGCCTGTGGTGCAAAGCAGTTTGACTTGTATTTGTCTACTTGTTGTCATCCAGAGGAAACAAAATTTGGCTCAAAGCCATGCTGAGTATAAAGTGGACAGATTATATGCTATGATTATACAGGGTGTAGACGTAGGGGGATGTTTTGGAAATGACTTGAAATTACTATATTTATGTTCCTTTTAAATCGGTTTTCTATTTTCAGCTGGTATTTTGATATTTAATTGCTTTCTTAGCTCTAGTCAGGTCATTTAACTTCTTGTCTTGTGCTACATGATAAACTACATGTGACACTGTATTAAATAAAGCTCATACTGTCAATGCAAGCATGAAGACTGTGGATTCATTCCTTCTTTTGAGTTACAATACTGATTTCTGTCTCTCCTCCTGTTTTCCACACTCAAGCTCTGAGACTCAACTACAGCTTTTTGGACTGATCATCTTGCTGCAGTCATATTTAAAACCCAGTTTCTTCTCATCCAAAGTCAACCTGTTGTTGCAATACAATCTCAGCAATCCTCCTCTAAGGTACCTCCAATCCACCTCATCAGTGTACAGGTTCAGCTCCTCCTGTATGCCTCATTACCACCTCCACCGGTGCATATGCTCTTAGTGGGTATCTTATCCAGTTGTTGGCCTCATTACACCTTTATGCTGCATTCCAGTTGAACAGGGGGAGTCAGGATTTCCCAGTTCCAAGTGAAAAATTTCAACTAGAACGCCTCCCGAGGACGGAATTTCCTACTGGGAAATCGGGGGATCTTCACCACCCCCGAGTTGACAATCAGAAATGGCTGCCCCCAGTGTAACAGTTATTAAGCTCCTGTATTATTCTGTTCATAAACACTTCTGACTAGTGTTTGTCACACTAATTCAGCCATATACATAGCGTTATTTGATGTATATATGGGAATGCTGCTACAGTGTTATTTATATTCTTCATGTGGTATTTGGGAACTTTACAATGCAACGGCTAACAATAGCCTGGTAGATCGGCAAGTTTTTTTTCCGACTTTGTTAGTGCAACGCTGATAACACGTATATGATGTAATTCCCATTCCCCTCTTCTCACTTCCAATGTAAATGGAGCGCAGCATGAGGTGCATATGATCACAACAGAGTCTAATCACAAGACAGTCTAATGCACATTCATCATTTATCGAAACACAAATATTATATCTCTTGAATTTAAACCTCTCATCTTGATATAATTGATGCTCAGATTAAAGTTAAATTTTACTGAGGCATCAGCATCAGAAACAATCAAAACACAACAGTCAAGAAATGTCTCCCTTATGCACAGAAGCATTACCCCATTGATTACAAAGTCTGTGAATGCACTGATAGGATTGGACAGGATGTATCTAACCAATTTCTTGTGGGCTCAATATCAATACTTCTAATGGACTTTTAAACAACAAACATAAAGACCACAGATTTCATGTTACGTTTCAGGTGGTTAAAGCTGCAGAAATTCTATGCATCCTTGAGACAAGAATGTGCAATTTTGCACCCAGTTGCATCCTCAAGGCAAACACACCTGTAGGCAGTTTTGGGACCAGATGTGCATTGGTTTAGTATCAAAAGGGCTACTGTGTACCGAGATAAATCTATTTGATTCCACTTCATTTTAAAAGCACATTTTCAAAAACAATTACGTTTACCAAAGTGCTGCACAGTTACCACCAAGTAGAGATGAAATAAAATAAAACATGATTAAAAAATAATGAAATCAAATATATAAAAAATTAAGACATCTGCACAGAGTGTCATGACAGTTTGTAAGGTAGGACCATAAATCATCACCAGTGCAAGTATGTATATGTATTTCAACACATTTCTGAACGTAATGTTGAATTTCCACATATGTTGAAATTAACATATTAATCTGGAAAATTACTTTATTTATCCAAAGAAAGATACATTGATGAAGATATTGAGAAGAAAACAACCAACATTAACTCACTGACTCAGAAAAATGTAGTTAAAAAAATACACTTGTATATCTTCAAAGGGCTTTTGTGCTTTTTCTTTTCCCACTGAACATAGCAACAAAATCCCATTCTGGCTGCTGGCCTACTAGTGGAGAACTATCACTTTACTGTGAAGCAGGATTGCTATGTCTGCCGCCACTGTCTTTACAGTGTACATAAAGCAGGTTATTATATGTAATGAAAACCTGTCACAGTGAGACAAGATCACTTTCTCCCACATCAGCCTGTCAGGGCTCTATGCAGTAGCCAGCTCACTGCACATTATCCTTAATACATCTAGAAAAAAATGTAGACTTTAACATGTATAGCTTCAAAAGAAGTGCCATACTGAGGGAGCACATGCAGCGTTCACAGTTTGATTGGTGTGCGGCTCTCACAGTTGTTGTTGAGCAGACATCAGTACAGAGTGTGCCCCAGCACCTGGCAGATAAGTTCTGACAAGCATCTACCAACTTGACCCTGTTAGACTGTTATGTGTGCATCCACGAACAAACAAGGAGCTCAGTCATTTTATAACTACAGAAGGAAAATCAATGTATGAATCCAATCTTTCTGTGATTCGATACAATCACTGATACTGCACTCCTATTTGTAGGTACACTCTTCTTTAAACCTGTACAATCAGATCTATTTTGTCCTTGTTTTGTTCCTACAGACACAAGGACTGAATGGTATTAGGGAATAATAAATTACTAAAAAACATGTTGTGGTTTCAAGTGCTTAACCTCCATTACATTTTTATAAAACACTTACGAGACCCGCACTCTGACTCAGGCACGCACACAGGCAAGTAGAGACAACATGCTGAGGGAGGTCAGTAAAGAGCAACATGTTCCTTCTACACTTTAAAAATAAAACATGTTGTTTGCAACTGTGCTTCTTGTGGCCTCTGTCATCAGTCATTTCTAACAGTGTTTAAAGTTACAGCCCACAGACCAGCTTGTGATTGTATCTTCTGTTAGAACAAAAGCTCAAGTCTTCTGTTTCCTGTTACACTTCACCACGTGCAACGCAGACACAGCCACAACAGCAAAAAATCAGAAGCACGTTGTCTTTGTTAACAGCCTGTAGTCAATAAATTGCGACTATGTTATATAACATTAGCAAGAGATGTTGCTAATAGCGGCTATCATCTCTTGTTTTGAATCTGTGACTGAGCACCTGCCTCAAGCATCATGATGATGTTACAGTTCAACAAGTGACCTTGTTGATTGGAGACTTTTAGCATCAGTGGTATAGAGTGTCCAAACAAATATTAGACAACTTCTGTACACGGGGCAGCACAGTTGTACAGCTGGTCATGTGCATGCCTCACACCAAGAAAGTTGCTGGTTCAAACCCTGTGTTCATCGGGGCCTTTCTGTGAGCTGTTTGCATGTTCTCCCCAGGAACTCTGGCTTCTTCTAACAGACCAAAGAATATGCTTGCAAGCTTAATTGGTGACTCTAAATTGCCCTTAGATGTGAGTGTGTGAATGGTTGTCTGTGGCCCTGGGATTGGCAGGCAACCAGTCAAGAGTGTACCCTGCATCTTGTCCAATGTTAGACTACAGGCCTTGTGACCTGGAAAGGAAAAGGGAACATAGATGATGGATGGATGGACCTGTCCAGTGGTTTCTGAAGGAGACTCTCAGAGGCAAGTACAATCATCACACTGACAATACTTTCTCTAGCACAGACAAAATGGTGAAGCTGAGTTAAGTATCAAGCCTCCTGACAAACAGCTGTGCAGCCTTCTAGTCACATCAGCTATGCCCCTAATTGTGCACAACTCAAAATTCAACCCTTGTACAAGCTGTGAACCTAAAAATGTTCATTATTTAAACTTCATTATTATGGCTTGTACATTTCCATGTTTAAGAAACCAGTTTGAGATTATATGAGCTTTTGAAATGAGGAGCTATCCTGCGGAAGGGCCATCAGAAGATGATGATGGTCATAATACTCAAGACCCATCGTGTGTCAAAGAAATATCCATCATCAGCACCCTGACTACCGGCCTGATCCATTGATACGGGGCAAAATGAATCCACATGGACTCATCAGACCAGGCAATATTTATCCAGTCTTTAAAGGATAAGTTCGGTTTCTACAGCTTTCACATTGTTTATAGAATGAAGAAGAACAATATACTCACCCAGAAGGCTTTCCTGATCCAAACAGTGCTTCGGGAGATATTTAGATCCAATACGGATGTGCGGACATCCGTATAATGGCAGCACATAGGGCATGTATAGCGCTGCTCCTAAAACTGCATTAATCGTCCAAAAACTCACTAGTTTCACCAATATTTCATCATGGTCCGCTCACGCTACTCCTCCATTACAGTCTATGTCACTCCAGACATGTTTTGTGGCTCTGCTGACCTCTGAACTAAAGAAGAAGAATGTTTGCCTCCGCTCATGTGCAGTACTCTCTGGAGAGCTGTTATTCTCTTTGCCTCCGCATCCTCCTTTCAATGAGCTCCTCATCTGTAAACTCTGGCTCAAAACTGTAAGGACACCCATCATATTCAAAGTTCTCCTCCACAACATCTTCATCCGATAGATGTTCGTCCATTTTGCACAAAACTGGAAGAAGAAAGTCGTTGTGTAGCCGGCTGTCTTCCCCTGAAACAATGAGCCGTACTGCGCATGCGCAGAGGCAAATGTTCTTCTTCTTTAGTTCAGAGGTCAGCACAGCCACAAAACATGTCTGGAGAGACACAGACTGCAATAGAGGAGTAGCGTGAGCGGACCATGATGAAATATTGGTGAAGCTAATGAGTTTTTGGACGATTTATGCAGTTTTAGGAGCGGCGCTATACATGCCCTATGTGCTGCCGTTATACGGATGTCCGCCGCTCGATTTTGGATCTAAATATCTCCCGAAGCACTGTTTGGATAAGGAAAGCCTTCTGGGTGAGTATATTGTTCTTCTTCATTCTACAAACAATGTGAAAGCTGTAGAAACCGAACTTATCCTGTAACCCTATAAAGCCAATTGTATCATATTTGATACATACTTTTATAATCCCTATTATATCTTTCTACTCAATATGATCAACAAATTACAAAAAAAAATCTGAAAAAAATCAGATAAATGGTAAAAATGTCCTCGAATGGATTATCAGTTGCCAAGAACACCTAATGTATCAAATGAGATATGAAAAATCTATATGCCGAATTTTATGGACATTTTGATTTTTGTGGATTTTAGCAGAAAGTGAAATCAAAACTTAATCTCCAAAAAATTATAATTTTCTGGCTATAATCTATGGTCTTGGGCCTTTAAAGGATAACTTCGGTTCCTGCAGCTTTTACATTGTTTATAGAATGAAGAACAACAATATACTCACCCAGAAGGCTTTCCTGATGCAAACGGTGCTTCGGGAGATATTTAGATCCAAAATCGAGCAGCGGACACCGATATAATGGTAGCCTGTAGGGCATGGATCGCCGCTCCTAAAAACTGCATTAGTCGTCCAAAAACTCATGTTTTTCACCAATATTCCATCATGATTCGCGCCGAATGGACGGCCATTGCAGCCTGTGTCTCTCCACACAGCGCTGTGTGGCTGAACCAACGAGTTTGTTTACATGCTCTTGGCGCATGCGCAGTGCGGCTCATTGTTTCAGGGCAGCTACAATCGATTTCTTCTTCCAGTTTTGTGCAAAATGGACTAATATTTATGGGATGAAGATGTTGTGGAGGAGGACTTTGAATATGATGGACGCCCTTACAGTTTGGAGCCAGATTATACAGATAAGGAGCTGATAGAAATGAGGAAGCGATCTCAACGCCTCCAGAGAGTACTGCGATGCGCTGAAGGGCATGCAAACAGACTCGTCTGTTTAGAGGTTAGTTCAGCCACACAGCGCTGTGTGGAGAGACACAGGCTACAATGGCCGTCCGTTCGGCGCGAATCATGATGGAATATTGGTGAAGCTAATGAGTTTTTGTACGATTAATGCAGGTTTTAGCAGCGGCGTTCTTTGCCCTACAGGCTACCATTATATCGGTGTCCGCTGCTCGATTTTGATCTAAATATCTCCGGCAATCGTTTGCATCAGGAAAGCCTTCTGGGTGAGTATATTGTTGTTCTTCATTCTATAAACAATGTGAAAGCTGTAGAAACCGAAGTTATCCTTTAAAGGGTTAACTACTGTGGTCTTTTTTTCTTGTTCTGAGTAGACAGGGGTGATACCCAGTGTACTATCATGCTGTTGCAGCTCATCTTCAAGATTTGGCATTCTTCATTCAATATCTTGTTGTATGAAGTGGTTATTTGAGTTAGTGTCACCCTTTTTGTCATATTGGACCAGAATCTCAATTATTCTATGACCTCTGGCTTCAGTAAAGCATTTTCACAGAGAACCGTCACTTGCTGAATAGTTTCTCTTTTTTAGACCATTTTCTGTAAAAAAAAATTTCTGAGAGACAGTTGTATATGAAAATTCCAGTAGATCAGCAGTTTCCAAGTACTCAGACCAGCCATTTAAATCACATTTCTTCCCCCACTCTGATGATCAGTTTATACTTAAGCATGCCAACATGATTAACTGCCTTGAGTTTGTGTCATGTGATTGACTGTTTGTGTCGATGGGCTGTTGCGTGGGTGTACCTAATGAAGTGAGTGTATGTTGCAGAGTGGAATATATACATGGTTGTAGAAGCACTTGTTTTGAAAAATGGTCAAATAATACAAACTCATGTTAAATGAGGTGCTCTCATAAATAATTCAAAGTAAGTGTGATGTACCAGCATGCTATGTTTGGTGTATTAAACACCTAAACAAAGTTTGTATTGCTTCTCTGCTAGCTGACACTGCAGAATAGTCTCTTTCTATACCATATCATAAAAAATTTAGAGGTGTTTCAGCATTCACGGGGGGTTAAACGTTGAAATGTTCACTTTCTTTTGCACCACAATTGAGTTAGCTCATTATGGGACATCCATGCATGTGATTGCAGTTCAGCTCACATGGCATCTAAATTATTGAGCAGTTTTAAAAGTGTTTGCCCTTCTTCTGTTATGTATGAATGACACATCATGTTCAGAGTGATGATGAGAATGTAAGGTGTCTGATACTATCCCCCAGCTGTATTAACTGTGCTAAAATAGTGCACTAAATATCCCAGTATTTTCAGCCCTCCATGACAAAAATCAAACACAAGGCAGACATACATCATCCTCCCTCAAAGGTCAGGATCAGCAGCATAGCACACGTTGAGCAGTTAGGGTTCAGCTCCTTGTTGAAGGGCACTTCAGTGTGTTGATGGAAACCATATTGCAATACCCTCCAGGGAGTAGTTCACAAGCCACAATCCTTGTGGATGGGTGGATGTGCTGTGTGCACCAGCTGGATACAGAGAGGGATAGGTTTTCTCTTGACATTGCCAGTTGGCACACCTGTCCATGAGTCAGGTTAATTGGCTTAGAAAGGCTAAGGCTCTTTTATATCCTGACATAGTGGGAGAGACAAATTGAGGAAGAGAGATGGCATGGTTAAATACAAGAGTTAGATCTGATGACACTGGTTAAGAAGCAAAGTCATTGAGGTTTTGTTTTAAAGGCAACTTTACTTCTGATAAATACAATTGTGTTTGTTTTTAAGACCTAATTTACAAAACTGACTGTTTAAAGGTACAATATGTAAGTTATTTCCATTTAAATGTATAAACTAATTTTTCTTTAAAAAGTAGAACCCTTATTGTGGAATGTGTATAAATTGAGAAAAAAAAGGTGAGAATGTATCATGTGGTTCTATGCTCCAATACTGTTTTGATGTCATGGCATTAGAACAGCTTGGGGTATGACTATAATCTTTGTATCAATACTACAAAGACTGAACTGTGCATAAAATCTTACAGCTTACAACAGCAGAAAATCAAATGTAAAATAGTTAAACCAACACTATGTAGTTTTTCAAACATAATATAATCCTTCGATATTCATTGTGATGGTCCACCACTTTACAATGAGTTGAATGACACCTCTGTCGTGGTCTGGAGGGGTCTGTATCCCTTTCACTGGCGCTATGTAACTTCGAGGTGGATGGTGGGAACCCTGCCACACTAAAAAACTACAAGTTTGGACTGCTTTACGGCATACGTCACTTCCCCTGATTCCCGATTCGTTTAAAACACGGAAGTCTCGGCGAAAGCCAATCGCGGAGCTGTAACCATGGCGGAGACAACAAAGAATGTAAGGAAAAGAAAAGTTTTGTTGGAGGATACAAAACAAAGAAAGTGAGAGAAAAACAAGCTGAATGCTCGGACCAGAATAAACATCGGTTCGGCGTTCACTCGCTGGCATGAAATAAAAGACGAGGAGGGATGTCCGACTACTATCAGGTATGTTGGGCGACTAATTTATGACAAAGTTCCTCAAAAAAGCTTGACAGGAAAAAAGTACAGCACAACAAATCCAGAACGTACCAGTATGTAGTTTTGTTTAGACCTATTTCAAGTGTGTGATATCGTTCGCCAGCTCGTTGATGCCTTTACTTTTATTCACTTTATCGCTTCAACAGGACGGGGGCCACTTCACGGTAATAAAACCAAGTTGAACTTAGTGATTTTTAACATCGTCTTTTGGTCAAAAATACATTATGTGTCATCCTAAGCAAAATGAAGACATAAGAATACTTTTGAGCGAAGTCCTGGCTTCTGTGATTTGCCTACAAAACAAACGCATGCGACCGGCAGATCTGTATCCTTATGGCAGTAGGCGCGCGCTAGAGCTCATGGGTAGTTGAGTTCTCATTGCTGTCGAGCGGGGATCTTCTGTTGTGCTGCTTTAATATTCAACACTTGTACAAACATTAAAAGGACACTATCAGATAGTTTGTACAGTAAGATTTTAAACTAAGCAGAGTGTCAGATCAAACGGTCCTACAGGTATTTCTAACAGGCTACAAAGATCCAATCCGGCTCAAGACTGACAGTTTGACAACAATGCATTGTAGACCCAAGCAGAATCTCAAGTGTGCAACATGTAGCAATACTCCTGGACCTTATAACTCTACATGGTTTTTGGCTTTTGACATCTTTGCCGGAGAAGGAAGACCGCTGTGTTTTACAGTGCTGTTGTATTCAGAGGCTTTTGTTAGGGACTGAAGCAAACTAAACCAAATTTCTACACATTGTTGCTGCAGAGAGCACAAGTATTTGTGTATCTATATATCTATCATCAATATCGCTTATCATTTTTGGGGTCACAGGGGTCTTGGGACTGGCTGTCAGCCAATCAAAAGGCTTCATGGACACACTGATAACCATTCAACCACACTTACATCTATGGGCAATTAAGAGCCAACAATTAACATAATGGGCTTTTAAATGGTTGGAAGAAACAACAGTGCACCAACAAACCTATGCAGACATTAAGAGAACATGCCAAGTCCACAAGAGAAAGGCCCCGATTGACTAAGGGATGTAAACCAGCAACCTTCTAGATGTGAGGCATGGACACTAACCTGCTGCACCATTGTGCCGCCCCAGACCTGACAACTAATTTCTCTTAAATACTGATACTATAGCTGCATCTGATATCTAATCATGTTGTTGTTTCAAAATGTATTTTTGTGCCATCAACAAATCTATAAAGCAGGACTGTCCAAACTTTGCCACCAGAACAATTGCAATTGTACTTAAAACCAAAATACTAAAATATTGAACGATAACATCCTTAAAGAAAAGACAAATGGATTCAGAAGTGTAGCAGTATGAACTGCATTCCTCATTTATCAGTGAGTTAGCTCTTCTCTATATGTAAATGTGAAGATGAGCCATTAGCACCTCCCCTATTCACTGGATGCATTGTCTTTCCACAAGCCCCATAAAATCTCATTGGGTATCCCAAAATCCCTAAAAATGTTTGAATTTGTTTGCCTTCTTGAACCCTGAATAGGATTTCTTTTGTCCTCCGCCAAGATTATTTTGTATCTTGCCTTAAATTGGATTGGTTTTACTGGCTTAAACATTCTAAAGGTGAGTTTTTTTAATCAAGAAAAGGCCCTGTCATTTCTGTGTTTTTCTGAATGTGTCAGTGAAGCAAAAATGCACAAGAAAAAATACCATGACACTGCATTAGCTCTTTTTTTTATGATTCACCACAGTGGATGGCTGTCACATGAAACCCAGTACAAACCCTTTCTGACATATCCATGCAAAAAGCTCAATTGGAAACCTGCAGCATTTCCTCTGTGCTTGGGATAAAACTCTATAGTTGATTTGATTATGTTTTGCTGAATTTGGTAAATTAAAAGAAGACAGAAGTGTCCTATATCCTGGAAGCACAGAAGCATTCACAGTTTGGTTACAGCCAAGCTAATCTTGGCAAAGCCAAAGCAAATACAAAACAGCACTTCTGGGCAGTGTTCCTATCGACTCAGCAGCCTTATCCAAATGCAAGGAACAAGTGATTAGACAAGTGAGGCCAAATTGACTAAAACCACACAACAATACACTAACAGAGCCTAACAGAGCACAAAAGGGGATGTCTTAAATAATTAAATCACAGATGTGTGATGAACAAATAACATTTCCAATCATGAAAGTAAGTGGCAATGTAATTTCTGCACTTTGGATACTCAACAGCTACTTTTGAGTAATAATTTTTTGATAATTTCTGTCTTTCTTTGTTTTGTTGTTTTTAAAGGTTGATGAACTTTTTATTTTTCTCTTTCATTCTTAAATAAGAGTGCAATGCGAAGAAGACTCTTCCCCAGGTAAAGGTATGAAAAAGTTTTGAAGAGGTTACATTAATATGATATATATATATATATATATATATATATATATATATATATATATATATATATATATATATATATATATATATATATATATATAATTAATTATCAGTTTATTTACTATTACTTTAATTAGTTTATTACTAATTATCAGTAAATTAAAAGATTGTTTACTAAATGAATAAATATTGCATTGGCCTGATTAGATCATTTTGCTTGTATTTGTGATATTTAAAAAAGAAATATGACATTATTCCTCTATAAATTTTGCAATATTGTTTGACCTAATGTGAGGATGATTCAATTTATTTTTTCGTCCAAGTCCAACATCATTCACCCCTTTCTTGTAAATGTAGTTTTCCAATAATGCTTTGAAAATTGTTTTTATTTATTTATTTATCTATCAATACTTACCTTGTTAAATGGATAAATAATTCAAACCAGTTGGATACAATCTCTTATCTGCAAAAGCACTAATTATCAGTAAATTAAAAAAAAAGATTGTTTACTAAATGAATAAATATTGTATTGGCCTGATTAGACATGTTGTTGTACTTTCAGTTGGCTTCAAATGTATGAAATCACTTCACATTCATGGAAGGTGATCAGTAGCCCTGTTTCATGAAAAAAATATGTACTCATAAAAAATTAAACTATAAAGTTTTTGTTTGTCCATGACAAATTCATATTTATGGAGTTAAAAGTCAGAGGCCAAGGTCACTGGGCCTCATGTTCATCCATTGCTTGCAAATGTGATACCTCAAAACCGCTGGACGTTATCTTCAGGTTTTCTTTTTTTTTTTTTAAGATTTGTCTATTCCGACTTCAGGATGAACTGATTGAAATTGTTGTCTTATTACATTTATTTAAATAAGGGAAAATGTACTGACTAGACTGAACTAACCTCATGTTTTCCTTTGTCCTTGAGCATGGGTGAGATTATGTAGATTTAAGGTCAATGTTACTGATGCCACTTGTTCATCCCTTACTTTTGAGTGCAGCATGTCAAGAATACTTTGCGGGACTTACCCAAGACTTGCCCAGATGTCCACTATAGCTTAAACTGGCCATATTTCACCCTATAGAGTTCATACCTTCAGTTTCAAGAACTGCACCGGATTGCCACTTTTCACATACTAGGTACTCCTGATCCACCTCTATTGTCACTTTGGGCCCAAATTTCATGGCGTAGTGCAAGGTGGTGCAGGGTGCGCAGAGCCTGGCGCACCCCAAGCAGAGACAATTTCGTCTGGTGCCGTGCGCTGAAAGCTCGCCTACTCCAACCTGATGTATTCTCGGCACAGGCGAAGCACACCCTCTGCAGCTGTAATTTGGTGACAGGAACACGTGTGCACACGTCACCAAAGCTTCACAGGTAGGTCTCCGAGTGTCAGTGTATTCTTTGTCGCATGTTGCGTGCCCCATCACATAGCCTTACACCATTGATGTGACTTTGCCCTCACGGAGGAAACATTACAGGGCTTATGACAGAGAGGCCGAATTACATGTGCCGTATCAGCAGGGAGAGCAGCAGAGCGCACGGGGGGAGAGGAGGGGAACACCTGGCTCCACAGCTCTGTCCTTAAATGGGCTTATATGCCTCCCGTTTATACATGTTTTATGCCACAATTTATTCAGTCATATTAAACATACATAAAATCAGTCATAAGAAAAATAAATTGTATTTCAGCAGGTCTCCTTCCTCTTCCTCCTTGTAGGAGGAAGTGATTACTATTATATCAGCGCTTGGACTGCTGGTTGAAGACAGGGGGTTGAGCCGATGAGAGCAGTTCGCCCCTGTTTTATAAGAAAAATATTTTTGCCTGAACCGTAATCCCAACTTCAATCCCACCAAAGCCCTCAGTGCTTATCATGGAGAGGGTGGAGGACGCGATGTTCTCCGCTTGTCGTGAGGCCGGTGGAGAGAGCTTCCACCGTCGGCCCTCTTTCATCTGACAGCTTTCTTTTTGCCCTTCTCCTTACATTATTAAACCCGTTTTTTTTTTTTTTTTTTACATAGGACAGCGGTTCTCAAAGTATTTGAGCAAACTTAATTGGCAATATTAGTAACTTCCTCATAGGCTGCTATAGGCCCGCTGAGCACAAATCATTCATGGGAAAAATAAATTTTATCTAAATATGTCTCCCTCCTTTTTCCCTCTTGGACTGCTGGTTCGAGAAGGAAGGAGAAAGCCCGAGGAGAGCCCAGGCATCTGCCAGCCGAGGATAGAGTCAATGAAGGAGAGATTGAAATTGTCACTGTGCTTCGCCCGCAGCGCATTTAAAGGCAAGGACAGGCACTCATTTGATTGGTGAAGACAACACTCAGCTGTGTAAAACCCAATCACGCCTTGTCTCCTCCCTCTCTGGCACTTGCGCGGAGGGCAGGGACAGAGGCGTGGATGCGCCTCTCTGGGCGATGCAGGAAACTTGCAAAGTACGCTGGATACACCTTGTGGTTGCGGCGCAGGTGTGGTGCACCTGCCCTGCGCCCCACCTGCGCCTGTGCCTGGTCTGCAAAGTTAGAGCCCTTTGTCTGAAATGCTGTTGTAGTGTAAAACTGTCGTAAAATATCTTGTTAGTATCACTATTAATGGGGTTTTCTTTACGCATGCTTTTATTATTATCGCTTTCTTTACATATTCCTAGTGATGAAATGTTGAATGATGGTAAATTGGTCATTTTAACAACTTGAGTATCTTTCTGTTTAGAATTAGCTGGAAGAATGAGATATGAAGTATCACACTGATACGCAGATGTAACATTGTCATATTAATCACTTATTTTGCATACTGTTGGGCTTTTTTTAATCAAGGACAGTTTTATGCTGGACCATAGTCTTTTATTTTGGTTGTTACACAGTAGCTATTAGGCTATTCCTATATTTGCATTTAAAATGTTTATATATTTTCTTGCATATTTAGTCATATATACACATTTAACATCACCATTTAATGTTACTGAGGGGTTCTCACTGAAAGTGAAATTAAGTATAGAATGTTTTGACATTTTCATCCGTCAAAACAGATGAAAGATCTTCAAGTCATTAGAAATGACACAGAAAGTGTTTTGGTAGGTTGGTTTGATAATGCTTTATAATCTCGCATTGTAGTTAGAATTAATGCAGTGTAAGGTATAATGACTTTTTGTTATAATTTTGGTAATTTTATAGATCTGTCTTAATACAACAGTCTCACAAACTATTAACAGATTATCACCCACACCATAGAGCCTAAATACATATCTAGTGGAGTCCATTTTTTAAAGTTGCAATTATTAAACAAAAGACAAATATTCTAAGAAAGTACATATTTTACTAAACAATCTCCCTGCATACAGAACACTCTATACCTAGAGAGGGACAGGAAAGCACAACTATATTTGGGCCTAAAGGGGAAGCCATTTTGGATCAGTTCAGCCATTTTGAGCAAACCATAAAATAAAGACTGAAATACCTCCCATTTTGACTTAATGGCCAAAACAAAAAAAGTTTGGACTCCATAGGAGTGTATATAGACCCATAAGAGGGGGAATTTTACCACTGTAATGAAGAATTGAAGAATGTGACTATCGAAGGGAGATGGGGAGGAACCTTCTGGAACCTATGGGAAGATGGGGGGAATTCCCCCCCATCAGGCTATATAACATATGTCAACTTGAGCTTCAGTTATTTAGGGCATTGTGACACAAAGCAACCCCCGTTTGTTATTGTTCACCTTGTAACTTTAATAAACGTTGCTTGTCAATAGTGGAATTTGCCTATGTTCGTGCTTCCTTGACCTCATTCCTCATCCGGGATTTACTGAAAAAATGGAGAGGGGTCTGGCTGCAGACCTGCACTGAGAGGACCCAGCGTTGCAGACCTGCACTGAGAGGACCCCCTGCACTGAGAGGACCCGACGTCACGTTTTTTTTCTCAGATCACATGCTCCAGTGTGTTTTTTTCCCGTGAAGAGAGAAGCTGAGTTATAGTCCAGTGACTACTTTTCGTCTTTTTCGAAGAAACAGGAACAGTCTTTATTCCATTACAAATGTTGTCTTTTCCATTATATACTGCTCCGTGTCAGAATATTTATTGGAAAGAAATGACTTTTGGACTTTTGGGTGTTTTTCGCACTGCAGTCCAATCCAAAAGTTAGCCTCGTTAGCGCTAGCCTAACGGAGGCTAGCGCTAACTAGGCTAACTTTTGGATTGGACATGGATGTTTTATTTAGATATATCTATGAGATAAGCTTGACATGACAGGCTGTCACTGCCTGTGGCATTTAAACATGTATGAAAACACCCAAAGTGATCACTGTAAGCAGACTGCTTAAGTATTAAAAGCAAATTAAGCGCTGTTATCGTAGTCAGGGTAGCAGTGGCTAGGGCTAACTAGGTTAACTTTAGGATTAGACATGGATGCATTATTTAGATATATGTATGAAATAAGTTTGACATGAGAGGGCTTTCACTGTCGTTGGCATTTAAACGTTCTTCCCAGTGTAATGGCTTTTATTTCTGAAAGGTTTTGAATCAACTTTTGATGAAAATACGTGCTTCCGGTATATTCGCTTTTATTTTGAAAGACTTCAAATCAGCTTCCGGTCCTGTCAGTGCAGGTCTGCAGACAGACTGTCTTGACAAAATGAGGCACTACACTGTAGCCTACTGTCACTTTAAGGGTGCATCCCCATCATGGGCCCAGTCTGCTCTAAATGGCTGTCCACTTGACTGTGTGGCTGGTTCAGAACGGTTCACCATCATTTTCAACAACCCTGCATTCTTTCTAATGTCGACGCAAGGGCCATTCAATTAGAAATTCAGTTGGGCCAGATTTTCAGACTTAGGACTTGAGCTGGACCTGACATTTTTGGCAGACAATGAGCAAAGTTAACCACGTTAACGAAACATGAATAGATAACAAACACACTGGGCGTTTATTAATTTATTCCCACATCCAAAAGGGCATAAACTCAAGAAAGAGGAGTACTTAAACTAAACTTCTGTTTCTTTGAATTTTATACTTCAAACAGATAACTTTAACATTTGGACAGGTAAATACAAACACATGTTAAGGTTTGTATGAACATAAAAAAGTGCAGATTAAAACGACACCTTTTGCTAAGATTTGAAAATGCATTAAAAGTAACTTCCTTGACAGCAACTGTTGCATTCAATGTATGTAATAATGTTGGAATTTTTGTAAGGCTTTGTCAGCAATTGTAAAAGTTTTTTCTGTTTCTGATTTCGGGCCACACGAGGGTTGCTTTTGGGCTGCATTTCGCCCGCGGGCCGCTAATTGAATAAGGCTGGTCTAGGCTCTTCACTGGGCTTGCCACCCTAAGTCAGTGGGCCGTAACTACTGCTGTCAGAGAGGTGGGGCATCATGGCAGGGTGTCCATTCAGGGGGGCTGGGGGAATCAGCTCTTTCAGACTGCTACTCCCCCTATAATTAGACGAGAAAACGGAGAAGTCCTGTTGCTACTGAATTTGATGTCTTGTGCATGCGTACTCTATAATGCAGAGGAGACATGATTCATTTTTATTTTTGTGGTCATTAATACTAGTACTGGGCCTGATGTTCATTCCTTACTCATTTAATATCAAGAATATTCAGAGGGATTGTCTCCTAACTTCGCATTTGACATTTGAGGATAAACTGAACTCATTTGAGGGTATAAGGTCGGGGTCATTTTGCATACCATAACCTGCACCATTAAAATATGAGATTTCTCCCTATCACACAGCTTATATAGGAACAAAAGTCTTAGTTGTTCAATACATTTCAAAACAAGACTTCAAGTCAGTATCTTTTGAAAAACAGGCTCAAATGAATGAGCAGGATCAGGGGCACTTGATTCTTTTCATCGACTGCCTATTTGCATTGGAAGCTTCCCCACAGCATTGCAAAGGCCTTAACCACTGATAGAGCATTCACCGCTTCCTCCTTTTATTTTGGCATCTCTTAGGATAATTTAGTCGCCTAAATCTCACGTTGTATTAATCTAATTTAAATGCCCAAACAGCCTACACACCAGACACACACCAGTGAATATATTGTGAAAAACAGAGACCTATCTTTCAAAGTGAAGAAACACCATACATGAAGGATTTGCTGAGGAAGCACCTAACTCTTATTGCATCACATAGTTGGAAAAATCTATCATGATAGGCCCCTGGAGCACTTCCTCTGTGACTCAGAGAGAGAACAGACAGGATTGTTCTTCTCTGCCTGTTTGAAGTGGGAAGCTGTTCATATTTGTTGCTTTTATGGCAACATACCGAATCACATTTTTTACGGTGTTGTCTACTGACTTTATGAAACTGTATCAGAAGGATTACTGTCCTCACAGTGACTTGTGGTCCCATGGGTCGATTCTTAAAGTAACTTTCATGAACTGTGGATGAAAAGTGAACAACAAGCTATTTAGCTGTAACAAGGTAGATTCCGATGCACACTGAAAATGGCATTACTTAGCAGCACAATCATCTAGCCTGCACAGGATTGCTAAAAATAAAATCCAATTCCAATGAAGTTGGGATGTTGTGTAAAACATGAATAAAAACAGAAAACAACAATTTGCGATTTCTTTTCAACCTATAGGTATCAGTTGAATACAAAACAATGATAAAACATACAGTATGTTCATATAGATAAACTTAGTAGTTTCTGTTTGTTTGTTTTTTTCCTCAAATATTTCCTCATTTTCAATTGATGCCTGGGGAAAGAGTTGGAAACACCCAAGTGTCATTATTGGGTATATAAGAAGCACCCTTGACAAGCTAAGTCATTCACAATCAAGGATGGTGCAAGTTTTATCACATTGTGAATGACTTGAGCATCTATGGTAAAATCCTCATAAAAGGTATAAACTTGAATTATACTAGTCCTATAGCAATGTTTTTGATCAGCAAATCAAATAAAGCATGAATAAAAATATCATTAAGAGAGTTCAACAACAAAACAAGCTCTATATAATTGACACCATACTTTTGAAAAATCCTAAATTGAGGAAAAATCATATCATTTCCATGAGCAACACACCACAGTTCAAGATTGGTATTTCACCAAGAGTTGGCCACTAGTTTGTCCCAGGCTCACAAAAACAAGGTGTTTCATCTCAACAAATATGCTTAATACCGTCCATGCATACTACTTTTTGTATTACAAGTAGCAGTAGAAGGAAAAGAGGGGTCTTAATTTCTGCAGCCCCCCAAAATCCTTTTAGAGTATGCTTAAGCTGGTTTGCTATCAAGCTAACCACCATAAATGGACTTGATGGACTTGATCTTTGACTAGTTAAAGCAGTTTTTCTCCACATTTCACACCAACTTACTCTCACATTCTCTCACTGGTTGTTGGACTTTCTATTTCAGTTGTCCATCAGCTAACATAGTCACAAACTTTTACACACCCATTTACAAAGCAAAGACGCAGCAGGATTAGATGTCTTGCCCATGGACTTATCACCATGTGACAGCCGGAGCTGGGCTTATGGTGCGTTCCAGTTGTAGTCGGAAGTCGGAATTCCCCAGTTTCTAGTAGGAAACTTGATCTGGAACGCCCCCCGAGGTCGGAATATCCTACTAGGAACTCGAGGAAACCTCGCCACCCCCGAGTTGAGAATCGAAGATGGATGCCCCCAGTGTTAACAGTTATTTAGCTCCTGTAATAATCAATTTATTTGCACTTCTGACCAGTGTGTGTCACTCTAAGTCAGCTGGACACGTAGTAGTGTTAGACTTATATTTACAAAAATGCTGCCATAGTGATAATCACATTCTTCATGTGGTATTTGTGAACAACAACGCGCATGCTAACAACGGCTAACAACAGAATGGTCGATCAGCATGTTTTTTTCCGACTTCAACTGGAATGCCGATAAGTCCGAGATGACGTCACTCCCATTTCCCAGTTACGAGGTAAATGGAACGCAGCATTAAACTTGCAACCTTTAGATTACCAACCAAGTACACTACCATACGCTACCAACGTCCCACGGTCCTGAACAGCTTACTGCACATTTCAGTTAATACAGCTTTAGAATACATCAGTGGCCCTCCTACACATATTTACTCAGAGGAAGCATGAAAAGATCTATGAAACTGAAAATTGTTATCTTTAGCTAAGATGTAAGGTTAGCAAATGGGCTGAGGCTACAATAAGCAGCAACCTTACTTTGGCAAGCAATACACATATTTACTTTTGGGCCACATTTCACTCTAACTGCAACCACAAAGTGCCCCAAGTCCTGAAAAACACTCAGGCTTCATTTCCAACTTTATTTTTGCACCTCTGACTTTAAAATCTCCAGAGAAATTAGGCCACTGGAACATCTGGGTTATCTTTTATGTCCAATAGCTGAGACATGCTGAGTTCACTTATTAATTTTGAGGACCCTACCTTGACTGATATTTTACCCTTGATGAAAATAAACCACATTACAAATGTTACTATTGGGTGTGAATTATTTTTTTTTAATCTATCAGCCAGTTAAACCAAGTTTAAACCAAACTTAGGGCATACACTGATCAATGTTTTTATAAAAGGCTTCAGTATTTGCACAATGAGCTTGTTTGCACAACACAATGCAACAATGAAAAAAAATGTTGCTAGCCTTAATGAGCCCTTCAAAGTTAGCATGTGTATGAGCCATCTATTATCACAGATAAATACAACAACATAAAAGCAGAGAGAAACTTAAGAATTCCAAATGTTCTGTGTTATCATTAATAATTTATCATGCAGGGATTATTTGCTCGGTTACAAGACGTATGTTGTATTAATGTTTTACACTGTTGGCAGCATGACCTTACATTCATCTAAAAAGAAACAAACAAATGCAAAAAAAATCCTCTGTGTTTTATTATTTAAGGAGGTGTGTGCTTGTTGCACATTTTCATCCTATTTTGCTCAAGGATGTGATATTTGTAGGCTTACATGGACAGGAAGATATAATGCCCCGGTTGTTGGCTGGTCTTCTTCAAAATTAACTCTACAATGAGAAGAATTCATTTACATAAGTAGTGCTACAGTCAGTGGAAGGGTCCACTCAGAGTTTTCTAAGGCAAATGAGCACAAACATGTTTAACTATAATAAACATACAGATAAAAGGTTCAAGGAATAGTAGAAATAGAGCATGCAAAACAGATTTTGAATTTGCATCACTTTAGCCACCAACACAGGTTAAACATTAATTGACACTGCTTAGTCATGCACGTGTTCAAATCAACTGTAAGTCCTATGTGAAATATAGTAAAATATAAGAAGTCGACCAGTAAAATGAAAGCAGAAACAAGAAGCTGGTACACTGTTAAAGTTGATAAAAACACAAACAGAGAAAGTATAATACAGATAGAGACTGTTTCCTCTTGTATGAAGGTTTTTAAGATTTACTGACATTATTTTTCTATGCAGGCTTTGGTTCATGTATGTAGAACAGTGTAAAACTGCCTTAATTTGTGCTGATGTAAAAAAAAAAAGCTCTCGTTGACCATATCATGATAATGATTTAAAATAAATGTGTACAAGTTCAGCTACAACCATTAGAAAGAAACATTATGAGCTTCTGAGAAAAGTTCCTCTTGACACCAAGCCAAGAACCATTTGGGTTTTCTTACTTTTTCAGAAGCTTTAAATTATCTGTCCAGCCTCCAGCAAGAAGCATTTTAAAAGTTGTTTAATGCTCCTCTGGAGGAGATCCGAAACGCAAATTATGATTTCCCTTTTTAAATCTCCATCATGTTGTTTAATTTTACAACTTATTTCTATTAGCTGGAAGTATTTCTAAAGGATATTAGCTTTTATTTTAAGCTTATACTGGATTGTAACTGATTGAAACCTTTTTATATCTCATGTTACTGCTGAGCTGAGACTCTCAACATCTCAAAGACTGCAGGATGTTGCCAAACAAGAAGTGCTGAACAGTAAAGTGAGTCTTTCTGGGAGTCCTCTAAAAACAAAGTAATAGATTAGGCTTTTTCTAAGGATGGGCAAAAGGCAAACCATAGTCAATCGACAGACGGACGGACAGACAGACAGACAGACAGACAGACAGACAGACAGACAGACAGATAGACAGACAGACAGATAGATAGATAGATAGATAGATAGATAGATAGATAGATAGATAGATAGATAGATAGATAGATAGATAGATATAGATAGATCACTTTGTTGTTGGAATTCCATAAAAAGGTAATATAGTTAATTTAGGGAATAAACTTCTTCTGTTTACTTTGTAAACAACAATGCCCGAAGTGAAAACCGGCTTCCTGATACAAAGTAACTCTCTATGGCCTTCAAGTTTGATCAGTGGTAAACATTATCCCAACTTTGTGTTAATGTATTCTTCATGATATCCAGTGAATTAAGAAGACTACGTGGGCACAAAGCATTTTATAACAGCCATATTCTTGTAACCAAGAGAAGTGGAAGTCAGTTCTTGGTACCTGGCAGCATTAAGTGCTAAAATTAGGTTGATAGAACTTTCAACTTAAAAAGCACTCATTATGGGCACAAGATATTAAAAATCACCTCACTTTTTACCTGGTTTTCTCTTGCCCATTATTATATTCCATACACTGTGGTATGGATGCCCAATATTATTGGTACAGTATTGGCAGATATTAGTTCAAAAATTTGAGAAATGGCTGACATCAAAATTTCTGCCAATATGAACAGTTAATGTATAGCCACATATGTATGCCGTATAAATCACAAATACTCATGGTAATACACAAATACTTTATGAAGGTAGCACATTGCTTCTCCGTTTAACTGCATGAGGTTTACATAAAAAATAATGTGTCTTCTTCGTTATTAAATTATTCTGATGATATTCATGTATAATAAATACGGGCCTATATATATAGATATAAATAAATATATATATATATGAAGTTTCCTGAAGGATTTATATATATATATATATATATATATATATATATATATATATATATATATATATATATATATATATATATATATATATATATATAAATAAGCCTGTTTTTGGTCCGTGGGAAGAAGTGCCAGAACCCATGCAGGCACAGGGAGAACATGCAAACTCCACAAACAAAGGCTGCATCTTGTTGTTACAGTATGAACTGTGGCTCTTCTGTTTTTCATTTTCTTGTCTACCTTGTCTGAGAGACTGCTGCAGCTCAGGGTAAAAACAGTCAAGCCTGATATTCTCCAGATTTTTGGCCTGTATCACTCACCCCCACTCCCTGAAAGCCGGGACATGCCAACACACTTGCCAAAATGAAAACTGTCATGAGCCGCACAGCCAGCATGTACTGAGCCTGACTCATCGGCTAAAGTGTTCTAACATGAAGAGATAAACAGGTGAATAAAACATTTAGAAATGAACACCAATGTATAATGGATTTACTGTACTAAGTGTTCTAACCTCATGCAGTATACACATTTTTCTACTCTAGATTAAATTAAAGTCTTTACAAAAACATCTGCTCTGGTATGTGACTCATCCACAACAATGCAACCTATTTCACTCTTTCCTCCTCCTTTTTCCATAACATAGTGCATACACTGAGTGTGCCTCTCTTTAAATTGTATTATCATCGACAAATGAGCACAAAGGATTAAAAATATCGCCTCCACCAAAGGAGATAGGCTATTTACTTAAAGCCTGTTATTATAATAGCCAATTCTGACCTAGAGGAGATTAGTAGGAGACGGATATTTCAAAGCCTTTGTGTGCTGATATCTACAAATAAGCAAAGAAAGAGGCTGTCCAAGCGATGCAATACAAGTATTAGTCAGAGCCAGCATATGCCTACATGCTTGGCCCTTGGCATTGAAGCAGCGCTGGTTGTTGTCTGCTTAATTTTCTTCGGAGAGATTATTTGCACTCGCTTTGAGACCCAAACAAACGCTGCAGTGCTCCAAGAGAGTGTGTCACGAAGAGGGTAAATAAATAAATTGGGTAAAATCTTGACAGGTTATTACAGCATGTGGGTTAAGAAGGAGGAAGTACCAGTAATCCATTATTTAAAGTTTGTTTTGGACTTCAAATTAACTGCTTGGAAAAGAGTCATTGCTTACAAGATTAAAAGAATATGGGCAAAGCAGGCCACTTTTCAACCAACAGTGTTTAAGAATACATCATGAATATTATACAGTCATTTTTTTTTTAGCTTTGCTTGAAGTCTTTGACTTGGGCTATGTTTTTTAAGCAGCTTCTCTTTTAACTTTACTTCATGAAGTGTATATCTATCCCTCATTCTTACAACAATGACACTATTTATTTGAAAATGTATACTACCCTACTGGAATGGTATTGTAGCCAGTTACTATTCAAAGTCATGATCCAGATGATGCACTTTCTTACTTTATATGAAATCAACACAAATGACCCCACTCTTTATAATTTTTGCATGCAGTTAAGATGCATTTCCAATTTTCCACCTGATGCAGACATTATTTCTAGCCCATGAATATTGCTCAAAAAGTAAATATAAATGTTCTCCCATTAGAGCCCCAGATCTATGAGTACTATAAGATGAGGAGAGGTTGGGTTGAAACCTAATGTGTCCCTTTCTTGTGGGGTATCAGTGGCTTACTATGGTAAATGCACCACCATCAATCCAAGGGGTGAGGGTTTCAAGCCTAGAGGTTATATCTCCTGAATCATTGGTGTGTAAACGGGTATGAGACAGCATGAATGTCAATTGATACTGATGGATAACGGCGGTGAATGTAAAAATCCATACACCATGGTATCACATTATTTGATGTGGCAATAGTTAATCGGTTAAAGGCCACAAAGTATTGATGCATCTTAATTTATTGATTTCCAACATTTAATAAGGCTTTAGGATCTATTGAAATAAAATCAAGTAGTTGTTATGTACACATGATGTGGAGCAAATGCAGATGAGGTCAGTAGGGATGATGCTAATTGTGAAGAATAATAACAATAACTAGAGAATTTGCATTTCCATGCAGGAAATGCGTTGAAATGCTGGGCGTGACTGCTGAAACTGTGAAATGAAATTGCTAAAAGTAATGCAAGGAAAGTTGAAAATGTGACATGAATAGTTGTAAGCAGTAAATCGGGTCTGAAAATGTGTGAAATGTGCAATAAAAATGTTTGCAGAAAAGTATAGATACTGAAGCTCAGGTGTGCAGGTCGCGTGACTAAGCTCTAACTTAAGAAAAGTGCAAAAGTTGATACTGCTACAACGGTCATATCTCAGAAACTGTAGCAGACAGTGAAAAGTGCACTAAAAACTATTTGCAGTTGTGAAAGAAAGCAGAAAATGAATGACTGTTTTGTAACATGGTTAAATGTGTTGATATCTGTAGATGTACCTAATAAAGTGGCCAGTCAGTGTAAT
Source organism: Scarus forsteni (assembly GCA_036419115.1). Lineage (NCBI taxonomy): Eukaryota > Metazoa > Chordata > Actinopteri > Labriformes > Labridae > Scarus > Scarus forsteni. Next base: position 24,317,084 of record JAZDUH010000443.1, read on the forward strand.
ATGTCCAAAATAAGGCTGAGAGTGTAAAGACAAGCATGATTACGCTATTGTAATGAAGAAGCTGTACTAGATGGAAAGAAAGGTCGATCTGTCTCAGCCAGGATTCGAACACTGGTCTCATGCATCTTAAGCCACTACTCTATCCTTTCAACCACAGGACTAAATATGCTGAGTCATGGAAAGCACGGTACTTATCCTGTTTGTCTCATATAGCACTCTAATAACGCTCGGTACTTCCGGGTAAACGAACGCTCGCTGTGCGAAAACCGTGATAGATATCAGAAAAGGGATTGCACTGTGAGCATCCCAAGAACATGCTGAAGCCATGGGTATGAGTTTTATGTCCATAAAGTAGAAAATATTGACATAGTGGCGAGTTAAAAACGGGCTCCAAAGTGAAGCACTCGACTGTCCCGAGGTAAAGAATTGCATTACCGCAGATAGAAGATTTTGCAGCATACCGCAAAAGCTGAAGCTCACCAAGACAAAACGATGTCAGATAAAACTTTGAAGCGGATTTCACGTGTAAGAGGAGAAGTGAGTCGATGTTTTGATGCATAAATCATGTCTGTGGAGGACGTTTTGACGAAGTTATGACAAGATAATTCTGCTGAAGTTTTTGTCTGTGTGAAGGAGGGCTACGGTCTAGTCTGTCACATGATCGCTGCTACTTCAGAGCAATCCTCAAAATTTAGTGTTGCTCAAAAATTCATATTTAAAAAAAACATATAGACGCCAGCAAAAAGCTGAAGATATGTAAAAATAGCTGAGAAGTCAGTGCAGCTTTTAAAGCACGAATGAAGTCTGTAGGTGGAAGTATGCCCAATCTGTGGAGCTTCAAAGTTGCTGAAGTTTTCAGCAGACCTGCGGAAATGTCCCATTGATTTCAATGTAAAAATACATGAAGAAATTATTTTTTACTTTAAAAAGTATGACTGTTAAACCTGTGAAAAATACAGGCGCACTTCTCCTGAACATATGTCAATTTTTTTTCTGTGAAAATCTGTGCAAATTTGAAGCCTGTGAAAGGTGCCAAAATCTGAGGAATAATAAGAAGAAAAAGAACAAAATGGAGTTTAGGGAGAACAATATGTTGAAATGCTGACTCAGCATTTAAACATAATAATAAGAAGTTTATTTATATAGCACCTTTTAAGAACAGCAAAGTCACAAAGTGCTTCACAACACAAATAAAAATAATACAAGCAGTTTTTAAAAGTACAATAAAAGAAAACAGCACACAAAACATATGACATAACAAAACATAACACATTTTTTTTAAGGAATCAACTGCTTCAGCTGATCTTAAACCCAAAGGGAGTTAGTTCCTCAGAGTTGGAGCCATGACACTGAAAGCACAGTCACCTTTAGTTTTAAGAAGAGAGGAAGTAAAGAAACATGGCTGCTGAGGAGAGACAAGAGAGAAAAGCACCATCACAGTTAAACCTGTACTGTGGACTGTTTTTGGACTTCGAAAAGTGTAATACAGGAGGTGAAAGCTGAAGGCGGCGAAGTTAATGCTAGCATAACCACACTGATGGATCAGCCAACACATGACATGCTTGGCTTGTCAAAGCTGACACCCAGTTCAACTTTTGTTGCATACTGGTTGGAGCAAAGATACATGTATCATTTTTTGCATAAAATTACCAACACAAGCAGCACCAAAGCTCTATGGAGCAGTGAAGCTTAAAATTAAACAGAGGCTGTGGACATCATTCTGAGTTTTAATTCAGTATTGATAAAACTGAAGTGCCATGATGAATAAACTGAGACGTGTCCTTAGAAAAAAATATTAAAACATGTTTTTTTCACTTTTGCTGTCAGATTTATAGTTGAATTTTACTTTCATCTATACCTTTACCCATGATTCCTTGGTAACTGGTGCTACAGTATATGTATTAACTTTGAAATAGCAACAATCAAGGCTGCCTCTGGCCAAAGTAGAGCCTTGATCAGAATGCTTTATGTGCGTGTAGTTTCAAACTTAAACAGAGACTTACTGATCAGGGAAAGCAGAGAGTGGGGTGATCATTCATCTTGTAATTACTTAGATAATTTTAATATATATTGACTGTGATGCATAGATGTGATTTTCAACAAAAGTAATGTGTGGACAGAGCTAGATGTTAGATTTCTCAGTTATATTCATCAATCAGATGCAATTCATCAATTCATTTAAAAGCAAAAAAAAAAAAAAAGAAAGAAAACAGAAGACTTGATAAAGTGAGGCCTCTCAGTCCTGGTAAAAACCTTTTTTTATTTAATATGCCTGTGAGTGACTTTATAGTGTACAATATTCATCTCACTCTTTAGGGAAAAGTAAAAAGGGAAGAAGTGTGATTTTGGACAGGTTAATAGTCTTAACTTATTTCATTCTTTTTATTTACTCTTTGAAAAATACACATATTTTCTTAAAATTTGTTAAGTTAGTTAAATATTTTCACTGGAAACTGAAATGCTGCAGCTGCGTCACCTGACTGGGACACTTTCTCCTTATTCAGTGCCCATTTCCGTAGAACATTAAGAAACATAACAGCCCAGATCTAGTGCTTCTTCTGCTCTACAACCAGGTGTCAGTGAAAATAATGGAAAAAATTGATGACACCACAACTGCATTCATTACAGGCCAATCAGACAATGCAACAGGTGAGCACTACTAAGACAATTTGGGAAGCACTTTGTAGGACAAACTCACCAAAACATGTGCGAAGTGGAGCAAAAATATAATTTGTTATCAAGAAATGCTTTTAGTTTTATTTGTTTTCAGTTTAATACAATAATGACATCCACATCCGCTGATAAGGCCGTTAGCTTCTACGTTCATAGCTCCCATCTCATCCTGCTTAAAGGACACTGATTGGGTAGTGCTGCCACAGGCTGAGATCAATAAGTAATGGAGCTTTGCAAGATGCATCTGCCTGACTACAGACACTAAATCAGAAAAGTTTAGCTGCACTGGTGATATCAAAGTCATGTAAGTCCCAAAATACAAGACTTGTCAGATATTGAAAGTATATGTCTCTAACATGGTTTTGAAAAAAGGAGCAACTATGCCAGAGGAGTGACATAAAATAAGCAGAAGTAATCACTAATGGTTGAAGAGGGTTAGAACAAAGGATATTTTTTCTGAAAGACAAATGACCCTGCACTTCTAATATGAACAGCGAGTGCTGTTGGGAGCTTCAGTAATTCATTCTTTCAAATCTCCCACCCTGCCTTTTGTCAAAATCTCCCAACGCTTGACAAAGCACAAAGTAATGTTTGTCTGCGTACTTGAAATCACTGAAAAATGCTTGAATGCTGATGTGGTTATTTTCTTCGCTGTGAAACTCATGCATTATGAATAAAAAGTGATGAAACCTAAAGTAACTGTCTGCTCCCCCGAGTCCAAATCTGTAAATGGCAAAATAATGTAAGTGGAAGGGATAGTTGCAATGTGTGGACAAGTGTGTCAGCTGTAGTACAGATTTACACCTGTGTGGGTCACAGCTCGCAGGAAAAAACACACACAAACACTGTTATCTCTCTAGTTTAATCCTCTGAACTAAGTGTCAAGTGCTTCCATTTGGTTACATTTTGCAGACACTCAATGCAACAGTAGTGTTTTTTAAAGTGTGATTTATTCAGTCATCCACTGTACAAGGTGTTTGTGCCGGCGAACAAATATCAATCAAACATGAACAAGAGCACACTGAACAAGCCGCTTACATACAGTTGTATTTTAGCAATCAACCTGTTTGCAAGCTCTTCTTTTCAAACACCTCTGTATGGAAGCTGTCAACCATTTACAGAGCAGGAAACCAACCTTGAATGTGCCCTCTGCCTCTCACATACATGTGTTAGTGTTTCTATTTTTAAATGAAATACACTGTGAGATATGCCTGTGTATGTTTTATGAAGTCAAAGGGGAGGCTATTGTAAAACAACTTGCTTATGGTGTATGTCGTCCTCACAGTCAAGCTGCATCTTGCTGGAGAGTTTTACTTTGAACATACACCTACTGGCAACTTTATGAGATTGTAAATGTTTAATAAATAGCCAATCAGCTGGGAATAACTCAATGCATTTAGGCATGTAGGGAATGAAAGAGAATCTACTGAAACTCAAATCAAGCTTCAGAAAGGAAGAGGGAAGAAAGATTGTTTGACTTTGAGCTTAAATGTTTTTTGGTGATGCAGTAACTTTTGTTAAATAATGCCAAGTGCATTACTCATCTTGAGTCTGGATTGATGATATTTATTATGGTATTATTACTGACAATAATCTGAAAAAGGAGTATGGCTTTGACCTATTTTTTTTTGTAAAGTATATTGAGAAAACATTTTTTAATGTTGATTATCTGATTGACTGATTTGAACATTAAATGGTTGCTGGTGCCAGATGGGTTGACTGGAGGATTTTACACCAGTCCATTTTGGTCTATATTAGGCCACTATCCTCCTCACCAGGGGATTTCAAAGTATCTTAGAGTAATCCTCCCCTTTAATGACATAATGTCAAAATTAGGGCTGTCACTTTAGTGCATTAATTAGATTAATTAATTACACCCACAAATTAATGCGTTAAAAAAATTAATCACGATTAATCATAGCACACAAACATTTTGATATTGGCCAGCTGGAGGACCCGTACATGGCAGTGGCACGCCACTTCACACATGCGTCTCTAGTCTAACCAAACAAAGCCCAGGTGACAACAGGAATGGCCTATTTAAGACTTAGTCTTATTTTATTTTTGAATTTATTTATCTATATTTGTAATATATTCTTTAATAATGCATCAGGCCTAATTTTTTTTCTGGATGTCCTCGACCTTTTTCTTATTTTGAATTTGATTTATGAAACACACTTAAAGTGTCATTTGAGTTGCCTGATTGAGCTTAGAATTTTCTGGACAAGTTGCCCTGACTTTGGTTTTACTCTGTCACCAATAAAAATGTGGATTTACAAATCTTCACTTCTTAGTGTATTCATTTGATTAATCATGCACTACAATTTTATAATATCCTAGAATTCAAATTCTTTATTTGGGTACTTTAAGCAGATATTAGATTAAAATGTGATTAATTAGATTAATTAATCATAAATCCGGTAATTAATTAGATTAATTTTTTTAATCGTCTGACAGAACTAGTCAAAGTGTTAATAAAATAAAGAGAGTCAAAAAAACCTGCATCTTGTGGCAACATATTTTTTTCTACAGTTTTTTATTTGTTTTTTTAAAGCAAAGCAAAAACCAGCTTAAAAATTGGCCAACTTGAACTTTAAATAGGCTGGCCTCCTTAAATCCTAATTTACTTTATGAAGGGACGCGTGGTTTGTGCAAATATATTACATTGGCATGATGCTAATGGCATGTAAAGGCACACAAAGACAGTGGATTGATGTGCATAAGGAAAGGTGCATATCTAGGGGCACAACCAGGGCAAGGAGGGGGAGTAAAATTGCCTCCACTGCAGTCTTATCAAAGACCCTCTTACCAACCCCACCTTTAATTGCAAGATTTTTGAAAATATTAAAGTCAGTGGGACCAATAACAAATATCATTATACATGACTTGCACTGCTTTCATTTGATTTCCTTAGGGCACTTCAGGATCTATTCTCTCTTCCTTCGCAGTGAAAAATATCAATCCAATTTACCCACATATTTCTTTGGATTATGGTCTTTTTGTTGCATCCTCCCTGAATTCCTCTGGCACTCCCCAGGGAAAACCTTCATTACACTTTTAAAAAATATGGCCCCATATCATTACACCACCACAAACAGCCTGAACCACTGAAACTAAGAGGGATGGATCCATTGCTTTCATGTTCTTTACCCCAAATTACCAGCCCTGCCATCTGAATGATGCAGAAGAAATTGAGATCATAAACCAAACAGCACATTTGCAGTCTTTGATTGTCCAATTTTGGTGGGCTTGTATGGGTTGTAGCCTGTTTCCTGTTCTTAGCTGACATGGGTGGCATCGGGTGTGGTTCTCATTTACTGCTGTGGCACTTTCATGTTGTATGTTCAGATCTTCTGCACACACTGGTTGTACTGAGAGGTTATTTGAATCACTGTTGCCTGTCTGTTACCTCAAGCATCAACAAGGCCTTTTCTTCCAAAGAACTTCTACTAGAGATGGCAGCTTGTAAAAAATCCCAGTAGATCAGCAGCATCTGAAACACTCAGACCAGCATGTCTGGCACCAACAACCACCCATCCATCCATCCCTTAGTAATGCAATTTTCCCTTTTGGGGTCGTGGGGGGCTAAAGTGAGACAACCAGCTGATCGCCAAACAGAGAGACAGCCAACAATTCCACACTCATCCACACCTAAGGGCAATAAATCAAACAAGCATGTTTTCTTGTCAGTGTTAGGAAGTCAGAGAGAGCCTACACATGCATGGGAGAACATGCAAGCTCCAGGATCTGGCCAACATGGGTTTTGAACCAGCAACCTTCTTGATGTGAGGCATGTACACCACCTGCTGTGCCCATCAACACCCATGTCATGTACAAAGTCACTTAAATTAACTTTCTTCCCATTATGATGTTACATTTCTACATCTGTTGAGTTGCTAATGAGTGACTAACTATTTAACAAGCAGTTAAACTGGAGTATCTAATGATGTGGCCTGTCATTTTTTCTTAGCTATAACTTAATCCAAAGCATCTGTAAGATTTAATAATATTATCATCAACAAATGTTTATAAAATATTTTGCAAAACTGTTTTTAAGTGCCTATTGGTATTGAATATGTGTTTGAATTCCCTCCATTTTAAAACAAACTCAGTAGATCAAAATCTTTCCAACACCCATGTGTACCCCTTATGTTGACAAGGGCAGCCAAAGTCAAAGCAAAATGAGTTCTCTAAAGCTAATTTCATTCTCAGGTATTCAATTTTCAGTTTATGAGGAGTTTTGAATGTTAAGTATTCTGCCAAACTCCAGCTGCCAAAAACAACTAATTGGTTTTGAAAAATGAATGACTTGTTATCTGCTGATGAGGTTCATGAACAACATTCAAAGGCAGCCAGAGTTAAATTAAACTTTTGCTGAACTGGATACAATTTGTAAAATTTCAAGCCTATGTTGTTTTCTGTCATTTCATCAGCTTGCTTTAGTGAAGCCATTAAAGTTGCTCTGGTTTTTGGTGTGCTGGTCCAGCACTTTGGTTGCAGACTGTAAAGAATTGCTTGGCCCCTCATCAAGTAGTGGGTGAGATATTATTCCAGGCATTTATAATCTCTAGAGGATAATTAGCTTTCAGTGAAATTTTGTGTAAGCTCAATTGAAAAGCCATTTGATTCAGGCATCTGCCTTTTATAAGGCAGATGCCTGAACAAATTCCCTCAAATTTTCAACACATTCCTGCATGTGTCATGATCTTTTATGTTGGACAGATTTGTTAACCTCCTTACCCTTCATTATCTTACTCCTAGAACTAAAATCATGGCATATAAACACTTGATTGCATTTATTGACATCTTTCTGAAACTGCTTATAATCTATACCTCATAAGCACCAAGGAGAATTAGTCATGAGAAACTGGGACATAAAATATTAATCATGTTTACAGCCAAATTCATACCCAGAGTTCTCTGTATGAATATACACTCCATATCTTGAATATGATCAAAAAACAGGATTTTTTAAAAATCAAGCTACTTGAGTCCATGTAAATGGAGTATTTTTTTCATTGAAACAGGTAACAATTCAATAAATATAGATTGCAATCAAAAATTCTTTCCTCAAAAAAAAAAAAAAAAAAAATGCCATGTATTATGAGCATCGTCCTGGCACACGCAAAGATCTTCTAACTTTCAATGGCCAGGGTGTTATCAAAGGTTGGTTTCTATATTTTCATTATTTACAGCAATGCTTTCACAGCTTTTCCGTGATCAACTGTTTTTAATGCCAAGTTTTCTTGATACCAGACAAATGTGATGCTACTCTGCCAATACTTTATTTTGAAGGTGAAGGGGGGAAAATGTTTAAGAGCAAGCAGAGACAAACCCTGCAGGATAAATGAAAGATCCAACACTGTGTGTTTTTGAATCAGAGAAGATAAGCTAAAGATCAATTTGAAAACAAGGGTGATGACTAATTTTCACCTGTTTATCAGCATTGTGTCATCAGGCTGTTGTACTGCTTTCATGAAATGTGAAAGTGTAAAACAGTGCTACTAAAGAAAGCACATCTTTCATTTAAAACTGATCTGAGGATGTAAAAAATAATCGAGTCAGAACACAATAATCGATTGAAAAATCTACAAATAACCATAAAGTTCAAGCAGCATTCCCAACTTTTCAATTGATTCAGTTATTAATACAAGAACAAAAAACAAAGTCAAATGCAAAAGACATGTTTTTTTTTTTATTCAAGGCAAAGCTTAAACTGTACTATGTATTATAAAAGTAGAATCATTTCTTATGTTAATTATGACCTGTTAAACTGAATGTCTTTAGTTTTAAATAAAAAAATGCAGTAAACAACAGATTTTTGTTGACATTATTGTTTTATTCAATGTATAATTAGACTACTTGATTATCTCACAATGCTAAAACTTTTTGCAAAAGTTACATTATCATGATTCTTACCTTTAACTAAAACATAATTGCTTATCAGACAGGGTGACTCAGATATAAAGGCCTGTCTCCATCAGAAAGCCTCCTTCAACCTCCTTTTTTTTCTGATATTTTTTAAATAACAACCCTGGCCTATATTTGAAGAATTACGGTGGTAACACTTAAGTAAAAGGACACTTTTTCAATTTATGGCAAGTAATATTTGTGTCACAGAGCTGTCCCTCTCTATAGGATTCATCATGGGCTCTGGGTTTTCCATTTACCAAAAAAATCAGGAATTATTTCAGCATACAGATGAAGACAGAGAAGCCTGATTTGATCTCTAGGAGGTGGAGCGGCAGAGCATGTAGAAATGATTCCTTCAGGATGGAGATATTTCATTTCATTCAGCTTGTGTTTGGGGAATATTCAGATAGTGTCAGAATAAAATTGCACAGTGTTCCTTGGTTGTTCACTGTAACATTATAAATTAGACGAACCTGGGCTTCGTTATTATGGAGAATAAGAATGAATAATTCCAGCAGGTTTAAAAGAAGCACAGGTTTTGGGTGGGTGACATACTCTGAATCAAAGCCTGAACAATAAATCACACTGACACTCCGTGGGTGCAGAGGTAGCCTTAAGGCAACTCTGTTGCTTTTCACTTGATCAGCAAGATTGAGATAAGATACCGACACACTGGAGGCATGGATGCAAACAGGTCTGAGGGAGGATGAAGAGGATTATTAGTCACTGAAATATTCTGTAAGATATTACTGGACTTTTACTTTTGTTTTAGCATACAGCACATTTTGTGCAAGAGAAATAAGCTATTTAAATTAAAGACATATTCCTGTAATGCATGGTCGTCGTTCGGTTCAATTTGCAATTTCCATTTAAGGATAGCTCACAAATGAACGGCTCACTCACAACTGTAAATTAATTCTCATAATTCACTTAAAGGATAATGTTCACGAACTCACTTATCCACTGCAGAAGTAGATCACAAACACAAAGCCTTTGTTTAGGAGTAGAAGGAGATAAAGGGCTCTTTTATGGTAGACCAGGGGCAAGCACACACACCTGCCCTGTGCCCTGCCAGTGGGGTGTGTCCAGGGCATTTTGCAATTACCTGTATGGCGCAGAGCGCCGCAGAGAGACACACCTCCGTCCCTCCCAGTAGCGCAAGTCACAGAGAGGGAGGAGAGAAGTCGTGAGTGGGTTTAACACAGCCGAGTGTCATTTTCACCAATCAAATGAATCCTTCTCCTTGTCTTTAAATTAGCTGTGGGTGAGGCACAGCGATTGATTGGTCTGACTGATCCCCACCACCGTGGCGACAGTGTGCTGGAAAGACCCGGTGGTTGGTTGCCACTTTATTATTTTGCCCTTTTATTTTTGGTGGTAACTCTGGGGAGGGGGCGCACCAGTGTTGGCGGGCCTCAGGTGATAAGTGGTAGCCTGGAATACTCCGAGGTTGGTTTTCAAGACGTCTCGAGCCCGGCAAGCCATTGAAGAGGTCAGGCTGAGTTAACTCTTTGGATAGGTAGTCAGGGTTTGGGGTGTCTCAAATTCTTCATTGAGATAAAATTGAGGAAAGCAGTGCCTTAAGTTTTTGTCAATATTAATTTTTGAGTTTGTAAGTTAAAGGCAGGTGAAAGATGTGTGATGTTGCAGAGTTTATCAAAACTCCTTCTGAGGAGTTTTTAGATAAATGCACAAAGAGCAATTATTAAAGATAGCCGAGCACTATGAGATTGAGATTTCAGACAAACGGTTAAAAGACACGATTAAGAGCATTTTAAAAGCAAACCTGAGTGATATGGGCCTGTTTTCTGATCAAGAGCCTCCGCGTTCTAGTGCTGTTTTGCCTCCGCCGTTTCTTCCTACCACCACTTTAACTTTTGAACAACAGAAAGAGATGTTAATGCTACAGTTACAGCACAATAAAAACAAACAAAAAGAAATGTTAATGTTGCAGTTAGAGCATGATAGGCTGAAACTTAAGGCGGAGATTGACAAGGACTTGGCCATTGAAAAACTGTGTTTTCAGACGGAGCAGGCAAAAGTGTTGCTCCAGCAATACAGGTTGGATTTAATTAAGAGTGGTAAGTCCGGAGTCGTCTGATTGTTTTGATGTTTTGGGTAATCTCAGATTGTTGCCTAAGTTTAATGAGAGAGACCCCGAGACCAGTGGTGTAAAAAGTCCTTGAAACCCATACTTGAGTAAAAGTAAAGATATCTTATATAAAATATACTCAACTAAAAGTGAAAGTCACTCATTAAAAAATCACTTAAGTAAAAGTCTTAAAGTAGCTACTATTAAATGCACTTAAGTATTAAAAGTAAAAGTACAAACAAAGAGAACAGGTACAAATAGTTGTTGCTCTCCCAAACTTTAAGTTTAACTCTTCCTCCCTCCCTCAGCTCCCTTCACCTCTTACTCCCTCTCTCCATTCCTCCCTTACGTAAAGTCCACAAACTTGCGGTTCATCTTTAGCAGAAGTTGATTTTCAAAATTGCATGAGTTCAGTCGTGCTCTTCGCGGGCTGAATACAAGTCCTGCAATGCTAAACAGTCGTTCACAGGCTGCAGAGGCAGGCAGAGGTGTGTTCAGCTTTACAAAGAGCACGAACAGTCTGTACGATCCTCTTCAAAATAAAATGTGAAAAGAAGTGTAATTTTTATTCACATTTTATTATGTAGCGAGTAACTAAGTGGACAATTTAAATGTAATGGAGTAAAAGTATCATTTTTTAATTTTTAATGGAGTGAAGTAAAAGTGAAAGTTGCAAAAAACATATAAACTCAAGTAAAGTATAGATACTCCCAAAACATACTTAAGTACTGTAACTAAGTACTATTACTTCGTTCCTTTACACCACTACCCGAGACGTTTTTTTCTTTGTTTGAGCGTGTGGCTGAGACGAGGAAGTGGCCTGCGTCTGCACACACATTGATGCTGCAGTGCGCACTGACTGGCAGGGCGCAGGAAGCGTATTCGGCTTTGTCGGTGGCTGATTGCCAAAATTAGGACCTCGTAAAATCTGCAGTATTGAAATCTTATGAACTCATTCCGGAAGCTTACCGTCAACGTTTTCGTAATTGGAGAAAGAGTGATAAACAAACACACATGGAGTTTGCCCAAGAGCTCACGGGGCACTTTACGCGCTGGTGTTCTGCGTTAAATGTGGGCTGTTTTGATGATTTGTGTGACCTGATTGTGTTGGAGCAGTTTAGAAACTCTGTGCCGGAAAACATAGCTCAACACATAAATGACAAACAGGTAAGAACTGTGACTGATGCTGCAGCACTCGCTGATAATTTCGTGCTGACGCACAAGCGCTTCAGCAGGGAATTACGCGCGGCCCGTGTTTATTTAGAAGAGCGTCCTGAGTCAGCCGGCTTGAGTTATGTCCCTGCAGCTGACCTTAAAGATCGCAATGTGCGGGTTTCAGAAAAGGTGTGTAATTTTTGCCACAAAAAAGGTCACTGGAAAAATGACTGTTTTGCTCTCAAAGCGAGGTCCACGAGTGGGTCTGTGGGGCAGCCTAAAGGGGCGTGTCTGGCTGTTTCGGTGCCGAATGTACCGTTTGTGCAGCGTACAGCTGATTTTAAAGGAGATAAAGTGACTAATGAGGACCTGAAGTCTTTCTTGCCATTTGTTTCAGAGAGTTTTGTTTCACTGGTGGGGAGTGAGGATAAAAGACCAGTTAAAATTCTGCGTGATACAGCTGCTTTTGACTCCTTTATTCAAATTTCAGTGTTGCCTTTTTCAGAAAAAAGTGACACAGGGTGTTGTGTACCAGTCCGGGGAATGGGCTTGAACGTTTTGCAGGTCCCGTTGCACAATATAATTTTATACTCTGATCTTTTCCAGGGACAAATATCCGTTGGTTTACGTCCAGCGTTGCCACTTGAGGGCATTACCCTCATCCTTGGGAATGGTGTAGCAGGTGGGCGAGTTTGGGCTGATGCTCCGCCCCCAGCTCCGGTAATGTTCTCAGTTCCCTTGGTGAAAAACCAGCCAGATGACAGTGAGATTAGTTTTCCTGAGGTTTTCACTGCATGTGCTGGGACTCGTTCCATGAAATCTTCTATTAATCTATCGGATTCAAGAGGGGGGAAAGCAACAGGTGAGGAGCCAGGTTTGCCTTTTTCATGGTCTGATGTGTCTCTTGTTACGACCAGCCTAGGGGATACTGGAGGAAACATAAAATTGACCACTCCTTTGTCACTTCCCAAGGCACACCGGCAAGAAACCACAAACAAACACGATTTTTGTAGTTCAAACAAAAGATTTTTTTCTTTAATAATTCTTTTCTTCTAGTTTTACATACTAAATCAAAAATACCTCGGGGTAAGTAAGCATATAAAACAACAAACAAAACACTCTTATAAATCAAAAGTCTTACCTAGTCACTAATGAGAAAAGAAACATACAAACCTAAAGTGTCTCCCTAAACGAAAAACAGGAGAAAACAGAAACCAAAAAGCCTTACTTCCCCTACATTACCTTATTACTTTGTCTTTTTTTAAACATTCACAGAATTTCACAAACACTCGTTCAAACAATCGATCTACACAAAGACGTGGCGTTGAGTAGTGAGGAAGGAGGGGCAGCGTCTCTTCTTCGGCTGTCATTTTTAAATCCCCAGCCATCAGTTCTCAGCCAATCGTCTGTGCCACGACACCGGTCTCCTCCACTCTGCGGCGGGTGCGTCTTTCCGCTGCTGTCCAATCAGGACGCTCCACCTGCAGCTAAGAAGACCAGGAGCACAGAGGGAGGGAGGAGGAAAAGGAGGAAGGCGCTCCTCTACAAAGGCAATAATAACAATTAAATCAACAAAATGACACACAGTCATAACACCCCCCCACCTAAGATCAATCATTTCTTCCCCTAATAGAAATGTCTGATCAACTTTTTGAACTAAGACCCCACTCTAGACAAAGCATCCGCAATAACATTGTCTACACCTTTAATATGACGCACCTCGATATTAAAGTCTTGCAACAACAAGGACCAACGCATGAGGCGCTGGTTGTTGTTAGCATCTTGTGAAAAAAAAAGACTAGCATTGTGATCCGAAAAAACAACAACTGGTTCGGAGCTAGAACCAAGCGTAGAACCTCAAAGTTTTGTAAGGCCCACAGCAACGCAAGAGCCTCTTTTTCTATGGTGCTGTAGTTAACCTGGTGTCTGTTGAATTTCCTGGAGAAATAACAGACAGGATGGTCGATGCCATGATCATCCTCCTGCAAGAGGACAGCACCCGCACCTGTAGCGCTAGCATCTACCTCTACCTTAAAGGGACGCTCAAAATCAGGTGCGGTGAGCACAGGGGCGCTACACATGAGGGCCTTGGCGGACTCAAATGACTCCTGGCAGACAGGAGTCCACACAAACTGGACACTCGGACTCAACAAACTAGTGAGGGGCGAAACAACACTGATTGTCCTTTTTATTGCATGTTGCTGTTGTAATTCATATCTGCACTGGCACTTAATAATAGGTTTCTTGATAAGTTTGAAAAAGTCCTGTACGAAACTTGGTATCCTCACACTTTCAGACAATCCTCTGTCTTCGATATTCACATTTAAAGTGTCTATTGTCATTTGTATTCACTTGTTGCTTTTTTGTCTTAGCAGTTAACTTTGAAGGCCATACCAACTATATTGTAAATATTAACATAAATCAGAAAGGTGACAAAACTGTCTGGTAGCTGCAACTTCACTTTCTTGCAATGTATGTGCCCTACAGGGTAATGCTCTTAGGATAGAAGGGTCGCTTTTGTCAAACAAATTACAATCCACTCACTTTCTATCTGTACTTTTCAGGCTTACATGATACCACATCAAATTTGTTTGCATGCAATAAAAAGGACAATCAGACATAAAATATACCACAGAGAGCAAAATGTTTGGATGTACCTTTTGGTAAAGTTTGGCGTCTCCATTATTTTGTGTGCATGTTTGTGTTGCTGATTTGCTACTGAATTTATTTTGATTCTTCTGATATGACCATATAAGTAACACATTTGAAGAACATTCATTGCACACTTTATTATGTTGCATTAAGCCCAGAGATTCTACAGTGATGCATGTTTTTTTTTTTTTTTCATTTCATTTTATTACATATCTAAGGCCTGCGTTAGGCCTGCAATAGGAGAACAGTTCAACCCCAGACACACTAAGGACCGCCCACTCATCTGAATAACATTTCCTTCTACATTTCATGCTGCAGCATGAAATAAATAAATATATATGAATATATATAAAAGAAATAATATAAATAAATACAAATAAATAAATAAATATGAGAGCAGTGTGCTTTTATTTACCTAGTGATATTTAATTATATTTATTTATTTTTGTATTTATTTCCACATATATTTCCACATTTATTTTTAATATTTGAATCTTTTTATTTATTTTTGTATTTATTTTTACTTTTATTTATATATATATGAATATATATTTTATTTTTGTTTTTATTTCCAATTATTTTTATTTTTTTGTATTAAACTTTTTAATTCATTTTCTTATTTTTATTTATTTATTCATTTATTTATTTTGGCAGTTTTGGTCCTCCATACTCTGAGGCAGTTGTTTGACCAGGTGTTGCCTGGAGAGGAGGTAGAAAATTATTCACATTGTTATTTCTTGTTGAATAACATGTTGGTGAGAAAATGGATGCCTTATGCTGATGGTTTCTTAGGAGACCCTGTTATTTAGATTGTTGTGCTAGGTAAACTCCGTGAGGCTGTGCTGAAACTGGCCCACGACGAATCTGGACACTGGGGGGTTAGTAAAACTTACCATCGGGTCCTGCAACACTTCTTTTGGCCTCGTTTGAAGAGGGATGTTGCAGCTCATGTTAAAACATGTCACACCTGTCAGTTAGCGGGCAAACCGAATCAGGCTGTTAAGCCTGCTCCTTTGCTCCCGAGTCCTGTTGTGAGTGAGCCGTTTGAGCACCTCATCATAGACTGTGTCGGTCCACTCCCTCGTTCAAAATCAGGTGCTGTATATCTGCTCACAGTTATGTGTCAAAGCACGCGTTACCTTGCAGCTTATCCGTTACGCACAATCACTGCATGATCTGTAGTGCACTAACCCAGTTCATTTCTATATTCGGCATTCCAAAAATCATTCAAACAGATCAGGGTTCCAATTTCACCTCCCGTTTGTTCACCCAAGTGCTGAAACAGCTTCACATTAAGCACAACCAAGCCTCTGGTATCATGCCCAAAGTCAAGGCACCTTAGAACATTTCCACCAAACGCTGAAGTCTTTAATGCGTTCCTACTGTGAGCAAATGGACAGAGACTGGGAAGAGGGTCTGCCATGGCTGATGTTAGCAGCCAGAGAAGTGATCCAGGAGAGCACGGGTTGCAGCCCAACTGATCTGGTGTTCGGGCACACAGTGCGCGGCCCTTTAAATATTTTGCACGATGAGTGGAAAGAATCAGAGCCTCCCAAAAGCCTTCTTGGTTATGTTAATGGGTTCCACTATAGGCTGTATGCAGCAGGGGAAATGGCAAAGAGGAATATGACCTGTGCTCAAACTAAAATGAAAAAAATGTATGACAGACGAGATGAATGGAAACATCAAATTATGCATTTGTTGACATCTCATATGCAAATTTTCAAGGTATGAAGTCTACAGTAGGAATCCTTACTCTCATACTGTAATGTAAGCTTGTATTAGTTTTATGTGTTGTTGAGAGCTTCTTAGTCTATATATAGACCAGTGGTTAACAACCTGTGGTCCAGGACCCACTGGTGGCCTGCAAAGGTGCTACATGTGGCCTTCGAAATAATGACCTCAACCAATGAGGTAATGTTTTCCCTGGGGTCTGTCTGTTTGTCTGTCAGCAAGATTATGCAACTACTAAATAGATTTACGTTAAAAAAATTACCAGGTGCTGATCAGATCCAGGTTGATGACACAGAACACTGAAGTTTATAATGGCAAATCCCATTCATTTACATCATTATGGAAATTGTACTTAATTTGCAAATTGATATGAATGTTTTTCAAGGCTATGCCACACTACATTTCCTGGCTTCCCTTGCAATGCCAGGAGGACTTCTGCTAATATAACGGCAATCGATAGCCCGTAGATCAGCACATTTTTTCCAAACTGGTAACTGGAATGGTGATAACTTGAAGATCACGTCATTCACACTCCCCTCTCCCCCCTTCCGATCTAAATGGAATGCAGTATTCTCCACATGGAGAGATATGAGTGGACACTCGGCTGTCCAATCAGGGAAGAAAAGCCACTGAGCTGAGCTGGTTGGCAGAGGTCTGCGCTCTGAGTGCTTTTCTAGTTTACATTATAGTATGGTTTTCTTATATGTGGCTTTTTGGTCTGTCAAGTGTGCCATGAAATGGAAATGATCTGATAAGAGGGGTATTCCATGAAATAAAACTTTTAAGGCTTGACCGTTTTGCTGACAGGGCAACATCCAATAACTTTAGCAGCAACTACTGTGCCAAACACGAGAGCATTTATGATGGTTAATCAGTTCTCTGTTACAGTCAAAGTGTCTTAAAATAACATCAACCTATTTTGAAGACAGAAGGAATTTGATTGTATTTGAAAAAGAAAAGGAATTCAGTCCAAGTTTGCATGTGTAAGCTAAGGAATTATGTTGGTGTCCATTAAATTAATAAAAATCTCATTCATTTTAATTTTTATTTTGTGTCCTAGAACATTCTTAACCACTTTCATCAAATAATTATTTGAAATTTATATTGATTATCCAAATTATTTCAAAAAGTCTCTGAGCAGTCAAAATGACTGCCATGGTAGCTCTAGTAGTGGCAGAATTCTGGTAGACCGAGTGTTAAATTGCTTCCCACTGGTCCCAGGTTGCTGAGGTGGAGGGAGGACATCACAAGTGGAGTTGGAAGGAAACAAGTGTCAGGACTGTTGCTGGTAAATATGGAAAAAAAAAAAAAAAAGATTTTTCAATGTAGGTTTGAATAAAAATAATGAATTATAAATAAAATAAAAATTGGTAGAATAATTAACAATCTAACTAATGTATGTTTAAATTAAAATAATGAATTGTAAATAAAATGAAAACTGGTAGAATGATTCAATATTTTATAACTAATGTATGTTTATTTATTTAATGTTTATTTGACAGGGACGATACATACAACATTGCCATGGTGGGACAATGTGAATGTATATAAGACGTCTAGCTTCAGCTAATTTGCAGTCTTTGTCCTTGGTCAGGATTTACAGTAAAATAAATTATACAGGATACAGATAAAATTTTACAAATAGAGTATTACAGTGAATACAGTCAATGAATACCATGAATAGACACCATCGTAGTAAGTTAGAGGCTAAAATACAAGTTACATTTAACATCAAAGATTATTAAAATACTTTATTGATAGTTACTTGTGAGAAATTTAAATTAAAGTTATGAATTGTAATTAATTTGGGAATTGGTAGAAGTCTTAAATATCTACTAACACAAGTTATTAACAATGATCTTGTAGTCAACCTTTAAGTTAATTCAGTATGGTAAAGGGTAAGTGCTTAAGTTTAGTGGTTCCAGAGTTGGAACCCCTTCTTTAAGGAGGGGGGTGTGACGGCCCTCCTGCCAGCAGGGCCTGCTGTTTTGGTTTGTTTTCTTGTCTGTATCTGCAGGAGCAATGCTGTTGGGCGGAGTTCCTCCACCCTGGGCTGCCGCGGCCGGTCTCCCAGGTGTGGAGTATTTAGGATCCTGATCACAAGCATTCATTCTCTCTGACATACCTCCTGAGGGGTCACACCACATCGGCATTCCTCCTCGGCGTCTCACCCTCTGCCTGTGTTATCTTTAAGTTATGTTTAAATTGTGGCTGGGACATTGGTCCAAAATAAAATATTTAAGCTGTTCAGAGTTCGTTCCTTTCCGTCTTTGTCAGGCCTTAGAGCCGGGTCGTGACAGAGGCCACGATGCACCACCTCACGGGACAGATGTAATCTGTGCCTGTGTCATGAATAGGAGTAAAAAATTAAGTGACAGTTACATTTAAACACAGCAGCAGGCAAATCCATTCATCATGCTTGTGATTCACCTGCATCTGGTGAAATTACCACCGCGCCAGGAAATTAGGGCCCATAGTGATCTTAGAAGCTAATGTAAGATAACACAAAAAAAACAAGTCACAACAGGCACACAGGACCATTTAGAGTTGCTGAAGAGTTTATCTGAAGACTGCAGGCAGAGGCAGGTTAATACTTACATTGACTAACAGCCATTTGAGCCAAACCAGTTAGCAGTGGGTGACATTTGTCCATCTCTTACTGTCTTACTTGTTACTGCACACAGGTATCAAAATGATACCTTTAAGAAGATATAGTATAGTGACGGCTGGATTGACAGGAATGACTCGTCAGTCAAAGACAGCAAGTGGCCAGTGGAGGTGGGCACTCTTCTAAGAACTGTGGCTTTACAACTACCGGCAATATTGTAAGGGCTAAAAACTCAATTACTGCACTGTTGAAAAGGACATGCTTGTCAAAATGGAAAAGGTTTACAGGGGTCAGTATGTTTTTCCACCGAAGAGACCCTACATTTTCTGCATTATCTAGATGATTGCATGTTTACGTCAGGAAATTAAGAAGGAAAATAAATGTGTCATGTGATATGTTTCACATCACTACTCCTCTCCTCCAAACAAAAGCATTGGACATTCCTCCTCACAGAGTAGCTGACATAAACATGAGGCAAACCCTGCTGTAAGGATGAATCACACCAAAGTTCAGTCTTTATCAAACATGAGCTTGTATTTGCCTAGTTTGGCCTCTGTGAATACATCATAAAGAGCCACAAGCTGAACAAAAAGCCGACTTGTGCTGAAAGTACGAGCTGTGACTCAAATCTACTTCAGTGGGGACTTTGTGTGAGCTATTCATCATTACTTCGTTGAGAATAATACACATAACAACTGCAGTCAGATGCAGCGGTCTCAGCGGAGGCAGATAAATGATACATTACAGGATACAGATAGAGAGCTGAGGAGGAACACAAAGAAAGAATAGTGCTAACTGCAACAGTTTAGCTTTCATTATAAAGTAAAACAATGAGCAGATCACACCTTTTTTGCTCTGAACGCAATCACTCACAATGAAGGGCTCGACAATCCCACCCTCATTTAGACAACGATCAAAGCCCTTCTCTGAGTGAGCCGGCGTATTGGCTCCTCAATGTTGTTTTCAATTTCGCCAGTATGCAAATTTTCCCCCACATTTCCTTGGGAAGTAATGAGGAAAATAAGAAAGCTCTAACCCCAGATGAAAAGAAAATGGCTTTTGAAATGACACGCATGCACTGTTTTGTGGTAGCGCACTCCAAAAAACAAACAGAAACAAACACTGTCAGAGAATATTGGCCATAAACAAAACAAACTCAAAATTGGAACATATTTTTTGCCGTCCATTTGTGCAGCAGTGATAAACTGAAAGCTGTGTTTCTGTTGTGTTTTATCCCTCTGATTGATGCCACTCATAAGCAATCCTTGTGCAGCCTTGTGCTTAATGAGAATTGTTGCCATAATGAAATCAACACATTTTGCTCTGGATTAAACAAATTAAGAGATTCACAGAAAATGTGTGAATAATCCAAGGTGACAGCATAAAGGTAGTAGCTATCAACAGACTTTGCACTAGAGCTTATAATAAAAAATAAGCATTATTTTAGATATGTATTGGTTTAAATTAACTTATTGGAACAAGGTGCAAGGGGTACAAACATGCAGGGTGTTGTTGTCAACAGGCTGAGTAATAGTGCATCAACTATTCTTACCAAACAAATATTAGTTTAGATTTATGTTGTTATGATTGCACTTATTTGATTATGTTTTATGACGGCAAGACGCCTGGAAGTGAGCGTGTCACTGTCTCATTTACTGATTGAAAATAGGTCAGCAGACAGTAATTTACTTTCTTGGATCAAGCAAGCTAAGTCTAGACGGTGATAATTTATCACGCCTTAAATGGCAGAGCTGATTACAGTCTGGGTGCTGGTGTTACATTACAATGTGGATGGGGAGAAAGTAACAGTACATGCAGATGGAGGGACAGACATATTTGATTGACTGAGTGGGGAAAAAAGGACATTCAGAATATAGATGAGAAACAAGACCAAAATAAAAGCTTAACTCAAGTCTCAAGCTTCCTGCATGCAGCCACAAAAGGTGTCTTGCAGTCACGCCAGCAAAAAACAAACAACACACACATCAGGTTATTAAAAAGAAAAAAATTACCATATATAAAGTGTTTGCCCATGAAGACATGGACCATTCAGATCAAGTCCACCCTTTAAAATTTCCTTTAAAAAATCAGCATTTAACTATGGGTAGTGTGTTTGACTTCTTAGGTAAGACTTCGTCAGTAAGTGGACACTCAACAAATAGATGATTTTGCATTTCAGGATTGGTTTCAGATTTCAACCAAGACGGCTGCTTGACTACACCAATCATTCATCAATCCATTATCTATACTGCCCGTACACTTCAGGGTTGCAGGGGCTGGAGCCTGTCCTAGCTGACATTGGTCGGGAGGCAGGGCACATCCTAGACCAGTCACCTGCTGATCACAGGGCTACATAAGGAGATGGTCAACCATTCATGCTCACATCCACACCCAAAAGCAGCTTAGAGTTAATAATTAATTTAACAAGCATGTTTTTTGGTCCATGTGAGGAATCTACAGTGCCCAGAGAGAACCCACAAGTAGAAGAACATGCAAAAACTCTACACAGAAACCTTGCTGTGAGGTATACGTGCACCAATGTGTATATGTGGCATTGTGATTTGCTGGAAACCGGTCCAGGGTGTATCCTGCCTTTTGCCCAATACCAGCTGGGATAGGCCCCATCCCCATGTGACCCTGAAAAGGACAAGGGGTAAAGGTAATGGCTGGATGGATGGACATTGTTTAGCAGACACAGGCACAGACTGAAACTGAAGACAATGAAAGAAAGAATGAAAAATAAATCAGAGGGAACTGATCCTGTCACAGCTTTAATAGTAAAATTAAACTTATAAAATGTGTACATGTTACATTACAGCTGGTGAAGATATAGAAAAAATAGTCTATCAGGCTCCATCTTAACTCTGAGTTCTTTTATCTACTGAGAATGCATCCTTCTTAAAGTTTATCATAAACTAATAAGCAAGCTTCTCCCAGAATGACTGTTTGGCTAAAGGTTGAGGAAGACAGTAATGCACGGAGGCAGATCTTATATTGCTTCACTCGAGTGTCAAAACATATTGATTTGTAATGTGAACCTGGCAGAGGAGTAAAAACCACAAGCCATGGTCTCAGAGAGGATTTATTTGTATTCCATAACAATTTATGTAGGCCTCTCTTATCAACCTTTATTTACACAGAGAGGAGTTTCCGCAGACTGAACACTACTGCTGAATTCAGACACTGTGGCTGTAACCTTTAGGTTCATTTATGATTGTATCTGTGATTGGGCATGCACACAGCTTTTTAAGTGGCTGTGCTGTTTTTAGGTGTGGTGACACTGATGTAGTGTTTAGTGACTCATTTAAGAGGAGGTTTTAGGTGGAAGAAAGAAAACCAATGAGTCACTGTGGAACAAAGCCAACCATGCTTTCTCTGATGTTCACTTTGGGCTTTAAAACGATTTCAAATGGGATTTCAAAGGTACAGTGGTAGCAATGATTAAATTATTTTCACAATGAAATGTCCTGATTTGCTGAAAAGGCTAATCCATGGGCACTGATATATGAGCAGATTGCCAGCCTGTCCCATGTGGCTTCTAAAAATGCAATGCGTGTTTTTTTTTCTTAAATGGAATAATCAAGTACCTCAAATATTTTAAAGCAATTCCAAAGTTCATTAGTCTTTATGCTTTTTAAGTGTCCATGCCTTTTCAGGTCAAGAAATGTGCTTATTTTGGCCATGGAGACACTGGACTTTATATTAAAAGGTCCTGTGTCAGTGTGGCTGTAAAGATTACTTGGCCTGACCGCAGGCTGCAATGTGAACAGCTCACACTTCAGCATTGACATGCATGTTCAGTTGAACATTAATGACATCCCGCAAAGCAGGGTGTGACGAGGGGTCACAAACACAGATCAAAATGGTGCTTCACAATGATGGAGAAGTTTGTTCCCATATTGCAGAACCTGATGTTCCAGCAGCTTGCCTTGAGTGAGCTATAATCTAAGTACTTATGGGTAGGCTATATTCTGTTTCTGATGAAGGCAGCCGCTCTTTCCTGCTGACCCCTGCTGATGACAGATTGCTGCTGGAGAGCAAAGCAGCTCAGAGCCATAGCGCACTGAACAGGTGAACAAAGAGGAAAAAGCTTAGTTTAAGCATCTGTTCTAATGGTCCTTGGTTTGTCTGAGAGGAGATCAGACAGGAGCAGACTGTTCACTGACTGACACTGTCTTGAGAAACATAGTAGCGCGCAAATGCGCACAGATGAGATAGACAGCAGTGGATCATCAGTGTTTTTCTGCTTCCTGTTAACTTTCATTTTTGCCTGATAAAATCACTTAAAAAGTTGGTGCAATGTTAACAAACAAAAATTATTGGATATCATAAAACAAACAGTGTAAAGACAGGTTCATTCATGTTTACTATTTATTATGCATGTAATGGAGCCAGTCGATTGCCCCAGCACTCTCACTTTCTCTCGTCACTACCCCCTTCATGCATTGTTTAAAGCTTGTAGAGGGAAAATCAACAAGAACTTTTTATTTTAGAAAAAAAATGGTACTAACTTCTCAATAATCATGTCTTTATATTGGCCTCTGATTATATTCTGTCCATGAATTGACTTTGAAAAAATTTGACCCGAGGTAGGCTGCCAATCCCTGCTCTAGAATGACGTCAAAGTTGCATTAAATGCAGCCTGGTTGTTTAGACCGCGGTCATATTTAAGAAAATCAAATACATATCCGATTCAGTACCACATTTGAAAGTAGCCTGAATCTGATTTGAAAATGTCAGATTCAAAGTGACTTTTGCTGTTCACACTGTCAGAAACAAAGCAGATACAGGTCACTTTTGAGCAAAAAAAAAAAAATATATATATATACATATATATATATATAGGATTCATGTCACTTTTGACCGCAGTGGAAAGCAGCCAAATATTATATCCTCCAGAAACTGATAAGACTGTCTCAAGGTGGAATGAAGATAGAGCTTCTCTGCAGCCTTTTTGCAACAACGGTCTATAAAAACGTTAAGACTGCACCAAAGAAAGGAACTGATGGCAGGAGTGGTTATATTTCTGTATCTCATTCATGTTTTGTGTTGTTTTCTTGAAAGAGGATGCGGGCAACTGAAACAATGCTTTCGAGGTATCAAAGAGTTGAGATTTTTTTTTCTTTTGGAAGATTAAAATTCTATTTAAAGTCCATAAAAACATCAAATTTTTCCGAGTAAACATAGAATTACGAGGGTAAAAATAGAGGAATTCTGACAAGTTTCAGATGAGTTTAAGATTTCTGAGAATTAAGTCATAAGTTTGAGTAAAAAAAATCAGAATTTTGAAAAAAAAAAAAATGAAGACATTTCAGACTTCTGAGATTGATGTTGACACAGAAGTTATACTCCTAAAAGTCAGAATTCTGAGAAAAAGCTGAACTGAGAAAAAAATGACTGTTCAATGAAAGTCAGAATTCTGACTCAAATGACAAAATTCTGAAGGGGTGCTGACAAAATAAATCTCGATAAAGGGAAGCATATCTGTATCTGATAACCATTGGTTTAATGTGAATGTGAGGTGGGAGTTGCTGGTTTGTTGACTGCAGTTAACAGTGAAGGATGCACTCTAGGAGGTAAACCTGCAGTAATTAATCACACAAAATTATTATAATGGGTTTTTGAAAGGAAATACCCTCATATGAGTGCTAAGGGATCAATATGACAGTGTTTTATTGGCTTGAGGTACTTGGTTGGCTTTGTTGGTGATTTAAAAAATGATTTGTGATGGTTTAGGGAGCACTGGTGAATTATGCTGAATTAGATTGATAGGGTGAGATCGAGAGGATTAACTTGACAGAAGTTTTTATTTCTGAGGCAGCTTCAATAGCCATTTAAGTTGCCCTTCTGCTTCCACTGCATCTCATACCATTCCTATTGAGTGGGTGCTCAGTTTGAGAACGCCCAAGAAGAATTACTCTCATTCTATCCTTGTCACACCTGCCTGCAGAAGACCCATCTGCTGGCAGCAGATCTGTTTAATTGTTTTGCTGAGCCTCTGTCACATGTAGATGTGTTTGTGTTGATGCTGACATGCATGTGTGAACCTTGTTGGGGGTAACAAGCTGATGTGGGAAAACAATGGCAAATAAACGTCCGTGCTCTAGGTGGTAAACAGAAAATCAATAATCACCTTATAACACCCTTCAGTAAACCCAGGGAATAAGAACCTGATTGGACTGAAGATTGGATGAAGAGTTCTTTTCTTGGCTTCAGATGCTTTGGATGGAGTTGGCAATATGTAGAATGATTTTTAAAGAAATAGGGGGAGAGACAATATGAATTATTAATGCTTTGACCTTTCACAGGTCTTTGTCAACTTGCACTGCCTGTAGTTCAGCCCTATTAATGAGATAAATGCCTATAATCCTGACCTATTTTTAAAGGCAAACCAATTCCCAATATATCATTCTTATAAGGCAGCTACTTGAAAGGGTAAGTCTTTATATAAAATAGCCACCATACCTTCATGTTAGCATAGGTCGCAAATTTCATCTGGGATCCTCAGCAGCTCAGAGAGTGTACGTATGTCTTAGTACTCAAATCAGCAAATGCCAACTCCTTGTAATAAACTGAAGTGATTTGGCATTTCAGATCATATTAGAGTCACTGCAGCATTCAACACCAGTTCCAATTAATAATCTGCTGGACTTGGTGCCACAGACCAAGTTTTAACAGTGCCTAAGTCTGTAAGGCTAGTCTGGCTAGTGGGATTCCACAGGGATCCATCCTTCGTACAATATTGTTTAGATGCTTTCTGCCATTGAGTCCAATTGTTTAGGAGCATAATTTCTCACACCACTTTCAACAAAATCATCTGCCCAATATATATTACTTCCAATATCTTTGCAATTCACAATTTTGCCTACCTGCCCGGGTGGAACATTACTGTTGGTTGAGTACCACTTAAAAGGATCAATAGCAACTGTTTCAACAGCATTTATTCATTTAACTTCTCGATAAAGGCATTATTTTTGAATATTCTTAAATTGATTTAAAGCATTGCCATGTTGTGAAAATGCGCATTTTAATGACTAGAAAAGTGTCCCTTAGATATTCTAGATTCTCTTAGAAAAACTCTTTTTAGTTCTTGCTCCGACAGACAGACCCCTCTGAAAGCGGCGCGCCGAGCAGCGCTGCGGCGTGCAGCCCTGTAGGGGGAGGGCTAATCCCCGGAGAGCCACAGACTCTCATGAGGATAGTGATGTCACACACTCATATAACATGTTATAGACCGAAAATGAAATAAACAACACCTCACTTCGCTTCTCTAAGGTCCCCTTGCTGGTACCAACCACATAGCTTTGTGTTTTATTCAACTTCTATCTGCTGATATCCTTGCAGAAAAGATGTTTGGTGTCATGCAAACAGTGTTACGTACAGAACTTTTCTTCGTCCATGGTGTCGTGTTGCCTCTGGGACCCTCTGACCGTCTGCTAACCTGATGCTCGTGCCTCCAGTTTTGACATAATGACCATCAATTGAACTTCCGGATACTCCACACGTTGACTTACTGTCTGGTGCTTTCTTGACAACAATGGATTTACGAGATTTAGAGGTGGCTGCGCAGAAAATAGACCTGAAGCGAATCTCCAGTGCCTTGGCCCACGCCAACGCTTCACCAACACAGCGCTGATGCGCCGCAGTGTGTGCAGTGGAATTTGCCTGATAATAGAGTAGAATGGGAGCAAAGTGCTCCGCAGTACGTTTCAAGGGGGGCTTTCGGATGTAGTGGAATTTGGGGGTAGTTTTACCTGTTCAGATGCATCAGGCTGCACAACAATAAACAAGATATTGCATATAGACATATTTTATTATTATTAGTTTAACATTTGATTTCAGAGTAAAAGCTCTTGAAAATGCTACTTTCAGCCTAACACAGTTAAAATCTCTCTCCTTATTCATCAGTCTAAAGAGACCATTTCTTCAGCTCTGTTTGTTAAATGAAAAAAATGGTGAACCTACCACTATGTTTTGTTTCTTCAGACTTAAATCACTTAGTCCACCAAAACAAGACTCAATAGCAGAAACAGATGTTTGGCATTGTCGGAGCATTTTACAAATTTATTCAGTGATGCAACCACATACTTAGCTCTGCTTTCAACCCACAAATAAATTTCAATCAGGAGAGACCAAAAATTGAATGAACAAGTATTTATTATACAGGTAGATACGACTGAAAATGTGCAGAGTCTCTGTGGTTAGAATCTCTTTTGGCGCTTAGACTCCATCATGCTGTCTTGGTGTACTTCAGGGGTACTGAGGGCGAATGAGAGATAGGATACCCCATGCAGTCTAGACACTGGTGGTGGTGAGGAATCCAGGACAAATGTAGTTGCATTTAAAATGGAAATAAACAGGCTTTCCAACAGTATAACTTTTCCTGCTAAGTAGCTTTGTTACAACTAAGAAAAAATCTACCAAGCATCTATTTTCTGACTCATTGTGCTATCCATATTCCAAAACTATACTTCAAGTGTATTACCAGTGTATAACTTCAGTCAAAGTGGTTTTGAATTCTTACTTTAGAAGTTTATATTAGATGATAGAAAACTGATTTGTTAAAATGACATCTCATTCAATGAAGCTCACCAATCACTTCTCATGACTTGAAATTCCAAAGCTCAAGGCTCTTTTTTGTTTAACACATTTCATTGAATGGGACAGTACATATAAATGAGCATGCAACATTGTGGGGGCCCATAAAAATTGATGTACATATGCCAGATTTTGCAAAATGCCAGTTTCCACCCGTACACCCTCACAACTATGGATTGTCATAGCTTTCTTGCTTTCACTTGCAAACTCGACTTTATCTGAGACTCAGTACCTATGATGAAAAAGCAATGACTTGGACCCACCTCTGGTGCAGTGTACATATCAGGACATCTAAAGTTCTCAGATTTAACAGTTAGATCTCAGATGAAAAGGCATCATGTCTCATGAAACCTCTGTCAAGAGTGAAACTTTAAAAGAAAAGTCTTCAGAAAAAAGGATATGAAAGAACAGCATCAGACAAAAAGAGTCAGGAAAATAAGGATTCAAAGAAGAAGACCTTACACTAAAAAGGAGTCAGTGAGAAAGGCATCAGACAGCAAGGTGATTGAAAAATGAGTCAGAAAGGAGTCAGAAACATATGGATATAGTTAGGAAAAGGCATCTCATGAAATAGAGCCAAGAAATGGCGAGTCAAAAAGAAAATGTTTGACAAAAAGTAGTCTGAAACATATGTTAGACGAAAGATATCAGACAATGTAAATCAGAAAAAAAATAATCAATAAGAAAAACCTACTAACATGGATCAGGAGAATGAGGAGCCAGAAAATGAAGGCATTGCACAGAAAAGAAAGAAAGAATATTATACAAAATGAGTTTATTGTCTGATTCCCTACATTCTGGCACACATCTGAACACTTTTTTGTCTGGTGCCTATATTTCCACAAAATTTTTCAAGAAGTTTGATCAGAGTACACTTAACCTGGAACACTGAGCCTCACAGTTGAAAGCAATAATGGGTTTTATTAACAGTTGGTGAAATTAGCCCATTTTTCTCATGGAACTGGCTGCTAAAAACAATAATATTAAAGCATTCATGTATGACTCCCTTTAGTGCAAATAACAGACAGGGTGTGTTAAGGATGCAGACATGGCATGAGTATAGGAGTGGATTATTAGGATTTGGTTCCAAGGTCATATTTCCCTTCAGGTGAGTATCACAATGGTAGTACATCTGGGACAGACTGATGACCTCCTTTTTATGTAGTACTGAATGTTGGAAGAGACAGAGACTTTGCCTAAGCTTGCAATTTTGTGGACTGTTTTAAGCCTAAACTCGCACAATAACCTGCTGCATAAAAGACAGACCCTGTTAATGCGTTAAGGGGAAAAGACATGTACATCATACACCAACAAAAAACCCTACAAATGATGATAAACCCAACATTTCAGTGATAAGTACAAACAGGAACAGCTTTATACACTTTTGCTATTAGCCTTTTAACAACTAATAGGCAACACTGTATATTCTATGCTCTATTGCTCATAAAAAATGTAATTTAAGAGCCAGCATCAAACTACTTTATTGTTATTACTGTACTAGAGGAGGCTGAATGATGTAGTGTGTAACATTATTTTTCTTCTCTGCACAAATGTTTGTTTTCTGTGGAGAAAAGAAGACATTTTTACAGTCTGTGGGCCACATTTTTATCCCACAACACCTGTTTAAAGAAGGAGTCTATTGTCCAGCACCATGTTTTCCTACATCTAAGAGCCTTCCCAGAAAGAGAAATTACCATCTGGGACTAAAACACAGCAACCAGAGCCATTTATGGACAGACAAAAAATAATGGGCCAAAGGTTTTGGTTTGTGACAATATTCCCTGCAGGCTCTATCTGCAGTCTGACTGAACTAGGCCTGCTTCCTCTTAGCTAAGCAGGTGTTTGTGCTGTTTTTATAGCATTTAAATATATAATTCAGGAAATTCAGCTGAATGCAGATTAAAAAAAAAGTTTATTTTAGCTTTCATGAAATGCACAAAAATGCATATTGTGATGAATGTTTCTATGTTGTGGCTCAGGGTGCACCTGCTCAGAACCAATGTTCATTAGTTAGGTTTCCACGTTGCTCTTAACTGTGGTAATTTGCTTGGTCATTGAAAAAACATATCAATGTTAAAATGAATTTTTTCATCACAACACCTCAACTCCAACAGATTAAAAAAAGAAATACTTTTTTATTTTATTTTATTTTATTTATTGATTGATTGATTGATTTTGGTCCTGGTATCTTATAACTTGTCAAATCCTCTTTGGCTTCTTTGCTTGGTTGTGCAGCTTCTGACCCTTGCATTCAATGTGATATTCTTAACTTGTATGACTATTAAAGACATAAAAACGTCCACATTGTTTTAAACTTTAAATTAATCTCTTGGTGATGAAGTGCCTACATTGGGATTGTTAACTCCAGTAGAGCTGGTAATTGCACAAAGAGTTTTATATTTATACAGCTTTAAATCACCAAAAATGGTATCAGCCAAGTTCAGCTGAGATGAAGTGTTAACATTACTTTTTTAATATCTTAGTATTTCAATGCCTCCAGAAACACTGAAATTATTAAAAAAAAAAAAAAGTCTTGCATCAACACATCAACATCAAGGTCACACATGATGAAAAATACACTTTTCAGTTGTCAGAAAGGTATGATTCTTACCAATTTCTAATGTACAAGAAAATGTAGCAGTCTGAGAAGACCTTTTCTAAAGTTCACATGGTCATTCCTTGTACACCACGACAGTGGTGACACTTCATGAAGGAAAATGTGATAGAAATGAGTTCAGATGTCGCTATTATTATGATTATGAACTTTATTTAACCAGAATTGCCTCGCTAAGATTAAAAATCCCATTTGCAAGAGAGAGCGACGGTGAGTTCAAATTATCAGTTGCTAACAAAAATTTGATGAAAACATGGGTTATTTGTTGAATATTGTTCCTTTTGTTTAAAAAAATTATTGCCAAATTTGTATTTTACTTCTAACACAACAGTTAGTTACTTGTAGCCTGAGGTCTTTATGCACCCTGTAGTGGTATCCTCCCGTAACATCTCACATACTGACAAGAAAGTATATGAACAACAATGGTCATGATGCCAGTGGATGCAAACAAACAAGGAAAAGGACAAGGATGAACAGAAAGGAAAAAAATGTCAAAAAATGTGAAAATATTAGTACCTAAGAGATCCTTCAAAAAGCTATTGAAAGCTGAAAATGTTATTGTTATTGAACATACGTACATTATGAACAGGAATTTCAAATGGAATTCACCTTTTTAATTTGGGTACATCTTATATACAAGGCGATTTTAGGTCTGCTCCCATCATACCCTCTGACCTTTATCAGTCAGATGTTAAGGATTTTATACTTTTCAGGCCCCAGAATCTCCTCTTGTCTGTTCCTTAGGTTTGCCCTTAAATGTGCAGCTTCCTTAGCTAATATAATGAGCTGCAGAAAAAAAAACTGCCCTCAATGACCTGGTTTCACCGATCACATTAAAGAGGATGGTAAATGATTTGGAGAGTGAAGCATCTGGCTGCAGATGTTTTGACTGGTGATTTAGTTTCTTTTTTATGCCCAGCTTGTCAATAAATTGTTGTTTATTGTTTTTCATTGTACTTTAAGTGTTTACATGTTATATGTATTTGTTTGTATTGCTGTTGTTACCGTAAGTAACTTGTTGACTATGCTGCTCCTTACAATGGCAAGAACAGTCTCAAAAAAGAGATTTTTCATCTCAATGAGTTTCTTTTCCCGGTTGAATAAAGGTTCAAATAAATTTTGGCTGGCTCAGTGTCCTTCTCAAAGAAGACTGATGCATTAATCAGGCAGAACATTCAACCACTACATTTTTTCTGTTCAGCAATGAAAGTAAGAAATAACAAAGCAAACAAAAAAAAAGAGTTTCTGATTATTTTTTGTAAGGTGCTCTGACATAAATCTTACAATTGTTGAAGGTTGAGTAAATTTGTTAAGCATAGAATCTGAACAAGGTAAGCAGGGTTGAGCACATGCCAAAAATGCAAAAGACCCACATTGATCTTACTCAAGCTTCCTTCACACCAACTCCATCACAACAGTTAGCTGGTTAGATCATTTGCCTAAGATGTTTAAGTTTTAGGCATCATGTTCATCTCTCTCTATATATATAGAGATAAACATGATGCATATATATATAAATATATATACTGTCTGGCAGGTGTACGCCTTAAAATAGGGGGCTCTTGTTTGTAATTCTGTGTGCTCAAATGCGCGGATGTGACAGGTGAAACCAGCTCATTGAGAGCAAATGGTGATCTATAAACAAACTTGCTTTGCCTTAATGAAGCAACAGATGTATTTTCTGGATGAATACAGCAGATGTTTACCTCTTAAACCTTTGTCCTCTGGTCATTTGTTATCCCGACATGTACACACTTGCAGATAATTACACTTAACAGTGAAAAGTTTGTGCAGTATTTACCTTCTGGAAGTCAGAGGCTCTGATTCTATGAGTCATCCATTTAAAACTGCAGAAAAATATAAACATATTGCTGCATAAAATGATGTCATCCATCATGCACACAATTTACACTTTTTTCTTAATGTGACAATCATGCAACTAATAACTGTGTTTAATGGGGATTATAATCACTTTTTAAATCGCTTCACACTGCTTTTCTTGTTCCAAGAAGGAAAAGAAAACAAAATTTAAAGACGAGTGGAAAACAAAACATGCAATGATCTTCCCTGTTTTCAACTCTACAAGAGTGGGATTGGTTCTGATACCATTTTGTATTTTACAAAAGTAATATAATTCTAATGATAAATTAAATGCCAAAAAGCATCTGGTAGCTGTGGGAGTTGAGGGGGTGGATGTGAGAGTGTTCATATGTGGCAACTTTTCACGCTGTTTGCAAGTTTTGTAAATCACACAAAAATAAGGCATCTGTGTATGCTATCACATTTGTGCATGGGCAGCTTTTAAGAGGCGAGTCTTCAAACGTGTGAAGCCTCAGCTTTTTGGACCTATCCTCTTCATGTGTAACCAGGTAGCTGCATGTTTCCTCAGACACCCAGAGGCTGTGCAGCTCCATACACGAGGTGATAAGCAGTATCTGTGCAGCAGCCAAACCTGCCTGAGCCTCACTGGAGCTGAAACTGAAATGTGAACACCTTTCTCAGCCCTCCTCTCTATCTCAGCGCTCCACTCCCTTACAACATAATTATATCTGTGCCCCCCTCCCCCCTTCTTGCCCACACCTTTCTGCACATTTGTCTCAGATTAACACAGAAAAATCACTCGCCTGCTCTGTCGACAGGTCTGGCTGGAAATGTGACAATCTGAGGTCTGAACATCCTTTTTAGTCATGTACATGCTACGCTGCAGAAATCACTGGTTATCCATGCAAATTATATCCTGCTTGTACAGCAGCCCGACATTATGGAAGTCCTCATTCATGGGGACAATAGTTATGTGTGTGTGTGTGTGTGTGTGTGAGTGAACAATCCATGACAGAATGTGAAAAAATATCAGTATTAAATAATGGTTAAGCTTGTATACAGGCAAGTACACTTTTTAAATGTCATTCAAAGAAAATTGGGAAACTGTAGTTCCAACAGTGACATTTCCTTCAAGCGATATGCCATTTTTTTTCTTTTAGTGTCTTGCCTCACTCCAAAGTCCATGACAAGCAGATAGACACCATTATTTCATCTGTGCGCCCACCATGAGTTAGCTCCGCTCAAACAATGAGTGGACGGGTATAGCAACTCTGCTGCTGCCTAGACATCAGATAAACTCTTCAGCTGCTCTAAACGGTCGTGCTTGTTGTGAGTCATTTCTTTTTTTTATCACTTAGTTATGTTTACTACTATCTACTTTCTACTATCATCGTATTAGCTTCCTAAGCAGAGGTTTTGCTTTGTTGACCTACTTTTGCTCTAGATGTGACATTTGAACAGCTTTTTTAAGTGAATGTTGAGAACCAATTCATAGTTGCTAGTGAGCCATTCGTTTGTGACCCATTCTAAAATTTGCAGGTTATTTGCATTTGGGGGTGGGGCTAGTTGTGTGTGTGGGCGTGTGTGTGTGTGTGTGTCTGTGTGGTGGTGGTTGTGGGGGGTCCAGATGGCTTTGCTTTGCAACTAGAGGACTCTGTTATGCATAAGAGACAGGTAAAATGCACCTAAAGGCATATAAAACTGTAAAAAAGCAAAATGTGACTAAAAATCGTTGACGTTTAAGCAATGAGTAAGCAATAAGCAATAAGAAATGAGACACCCAAAACATTTTTTAATCTCAATTAATCACTGTTTGTATATCACAGAATCATGACAAATGTTATCTCAAACTCTTCTTCTTTTTGTTTTTAACTTGTTGAATTTCTTTTGAGTAATATGAACCCATCCCACGAGTAATATATATATATATATATATATATATATATATATATATATATATATATATATATATATATATATATATATATATATATATATATATATATATATATATATATATATATATTATTGTGTTATAAACTCTTGGTCTCATTGAACCATGCCTTTTTTAATTGACCCTGGGAGTTAAATTTCACCAAAAATATGATTTATCAATTTTGGTCAGCATCTACTAATAAATGTTTAACCATGTTGAATCAATGCCACAATGACCCGAAACAGTTCTGAAGGCAAAAGGGGTCCAAACCAGTTCTTACAAAGTGTACCTATGAAGTGGCCTGTGAGTATATGTGAACAACTGAAAATGTAAAAGAAAGGGCTGAAAAATAAAGGCTCATGCCTAAGTTCAAATTGAAATATTATTTTTTAAAAGGTTGTCTAAACTGTCGTCTCAATTGACAATATTTCATCAAAATATTACAAAGCTTAAGGATGAGAAAGGATTTTCTAAGCTTTTTGTTTCCGAAGATGTAATGTGTCAGACAGAGCCTCCTGACAGACCTCTTCATTAGTTCAATGTTATTCCTTTTGCAACATTGCCCTTTGACATCATGCTCACAATCCACAAATCAGAGCCTGGATGTGGCTACTGTCCTCATTTTTATGATTCATCCACCAGATCTGCTCAGAGTGTCAGGATGTCAGGTTCACACGCTGATTATAGATTACCCTTTCGTAACATGCTTGAATAAACCTTGTCTCCCCATCATTTCAATGCTGTTCCAAAAGACTTTTATTTTTTTGATTATTGCTTGCTCACAGACAAGATGAAGGCTGTTGTGAATGAATATGGTGGACCATTAAAAGGTTACAGTCATCAATTACTGTTAAGAGAAGGAAGGTACACGGGAGGATGGAGTCTGAAATTCTGTTTTAAAGGGAAAGACTGTACAGCAGATGTCGAGGATTTAGGTCAACCCAGATTAAGATAAATGGTCGCCTCAGAGAGACGAATCAGTTTCTCAGTCCCGGCCAGAATGCCATTACAACATCTGAGCTCACACATCCACCCACACTCATACAAACACTCACATACACAGGGTCTATGCTGAAAAATAAAACATGTTTGCAGATGTCATGTAAGGATTAATCTCTTGATTTTGTGTAGTTGTGAAAAAACAGCTATTCTGTATATCTCTCTGCAAAGGTTGTTAGAATGTCTTAGCACCCGGGTGCCTCACTTGAAGGAATTAAAGTTGGATGTTTCCATATTTAAACCATGCTCCATTTCCAGCATAATCAGTATTTTACTGTACTGATTACCAAGTAATTACTTAATCATGTATTACTAATAAGCCTCTTAGTTTACTGTCATGTGTACGATGATGCATAAGTCTTTGGGGAGATGTCAGAGGCATATTTCCAAAGGCATTCGGGGCTCTGCTGTACGGTTACTGAACTGACCCTCTGGAAGAACCAAAGGACTGTCAACAAGGCCCTCCGAGGCCCATTAAAAGCATGCAAACATGGATCACTCTCTATGGTATTTTTGCTGAAGCACAGCGGATGAAGGTCAGCGGATCAAAGGCTTTTGGCTGACATTCCTCGGTGCCTGATGAGCCCTCTTGGGTTTCATTGATTAGCCAATGAGAGGCCGGGGCAACGACATTGAACAGATCAAAACAGAGTGACTTGTCTTGCTTCAGATGGGAAAAAAATGTATTCTCCCTTCAACTGTCCCATGAGACCGCAACGATCTTGGGTTCTCTTCGACAACGAGACACTTAATCTGACTTGGAAGATTGTCAGTGATGCTCACATTTTTAAACGCATGGACCAAGTCCTCTGACACACACCCACACAAAACACTGTGAATGCAGAGCATACATACATCAGAACCTGGGGCTGACAGTTCACAGAGGTCACAGTTTGACTTGCCTCTTGGGGTTAAGGTTTGAAGCATGTTTGAAAAGAAACATAGTCATGAATACATCTTCCAAAAAAAAAAAAATGAAATTATCATGTTCAATCAATTCATCAATTACATGAAAGAAAAAAACTTGCCATTAAGTGCAAAGTACCACACTTATGGTTCATCAAATATGAGGTTGCGGGGTTATTAATGAACAGTGATACTGTGGTTATTTAAGGGGGCCATCTACACAAGTCCTAAAATGCTCAAATCCAATGAGTTTTCATCGCATTTCGGCCTTGTCTTTACATGGTAACTCTATACAGATTGCCCAAATCCTAAATCTCTTGAAACCAGGCTCCAGAGTAGAGAATTTTCAATACGCTCTCAATGCAACGCCATGAAAACCCATATCAGAGCGTTTCAGGGTGAGACGCTGATGTCACCACATGCGGAGTATTCTTTCACATGAAGGCTGCACACGCATACCAGGAACAAAAACAGATTCAGCTGTCTACTTAGTAATGTGTGCTGCTTGTTACTCAAAAAAAAAAAACTATCCAGAAAGATTTGTTGTCCAGAAAAGAAACTCCTGCATCTATGTGCATCCATTCATCATTGTTGTTTGTGAAAAGTTTTTCTTTTTGTGCGTGTATTGTAGCAGCGCTGCCTCTGTGCAAACCTACACTACCATCTACTGAACCGGCATGCACACTACAGCGGTTTCATTTGTCTCCCACTTCTCCGTCTCAATGTGGATCGACTTTGAATATGCAAAGGAAAAATCTTTGCGTTTTAAGTCAGACAGTGTCCGTGTAAACATAGCCTAAGATAGATCATCTCTTACAGCAGGAGTTTTGGGCCCACAGTGATATTGTTTCATGGGACCCATAGTTAGTGGTTGGATGTGACTTTACATACTTAACAACATGCTTCATAGCATATACAATATCTGTAGCATACTGAAACCATCATAAAGTTAAAACCTGCATGGAGAATCAACCCAAATTCTGGTGAACTGCTGAAGCGTATTTTAAACGTCACACCCGAACCAAGAACCACCAATCTGGCATAAAAAATCTGGCAGTACAGAGGCCTGTTAAGGACAGGGAGTAAGTGTGCTAAGATAGGACATTCTCAGGAGCTCTATACACTTTAAAGATTAACCGAAGACCAAGGTCTTTTACAACTGCATATTTGATATGGACTTTCGACCCTCTCTATTTCTCAAAGGTTTTTGTAAAATGGATAGATTTTTAGGACATTTCATTCTTTTGTCTTGGGAACATTAGAGAGTTTTAATTTTCTATTCATTTGAATGCTCGAAGCAGAAATTGCCCATAAATTAAAGGTTACAACCACATGGATTGGGGTGGATAGTGTTACATATGATTGCTTTTTATCTCAACTTGTAAATAATCATCATGTGACTGCAAACACCAACATCCTAACTGTTATGGTTCAGGAAAAATGCCTTTAAAATTACAGTCTTAGCAGATGCCCTGACCAATTCCTCCTCTTACAAATTGAAAAAAAAACCCCACCAAGAGCAAGGTCTTTCAAAAACTGCTAAAACTTGCAGATGTGATTAAAATAAGGCCTTTCATGACATGCTCTCTTGGCTGAATGTGTGCCTTTGAATTCCTGTACTATATCACTTACCCTGCTCTCTGAGGCGCACAAATAGAATGTGTTTGATTGAATAGGGACAAATATGACCCCTTTCATAATCCCACAAGTGTTTTTAATTAAGTCATTAATTAGGGAGATATTCTCCAGAGGTACAGCTGGGACTGGGTTCTGATAATTGTGGAAGAAATTAGTGAGGGTTTTTTTTCTCCGTGACAAAAGAAGTGAGAACATTCAAGAGCAGGTCAGGTCTCATACAGAATAGAAATAATTATTTTAGAGCATAAGAGATTGTTGGCTATCTCCACTAAAATTGTCCCCTTTGCTTAAATAAAAGAGTCAACTTTGAAATAAAGACAAGTTTAAAAAATTAAGATAAGCAAGATTTCATCCTATAAAATGTAAGTTAAATGAATCCAGGTTTGGGTTCTCACAAAGACACTCTTGTTGGGTTAGTTAGATAGTCTAAGGTTGACTAAAAACAAATAAGTTCTGGATCTCAACTGATTTTGAAAAAGTGGCAGACCACAGACACAACACGGGCAGTTCGTAATGATTTCTGAGAAATTTTAGTGGTTAGCTTAGTTTAGTTCATTTTGATCATCTCCCTATGGATAAAATTCAAACAAAACTAATACTTCAACAAAAATGTTTTGTTTGCTCAACAATTAAGAAAAAAAATCTGATTTGTAATTAACATGTTTTATCAAACCTCTACATGGTAAGTATAAAGGGATTATGTATTGTATCTAAAAAAATGGGGTTATAACAGATGTTGCAGACGACATTGCTTTTTCTTGATATGACATGTATAACGTGGTTTAAGACCATTTTTAATACATATTTACTTCTGAAATTCTCTCTCTCAATTTGAACATTATCTATCATAAATGTTAGCGTATTTCCTTGTTTTTGATGTCCAAATATTTATAATTCATTCATTTATTTTCTATACCCCTTTATTGGGGGGGAGGGGGCAGGGAGCTGGAGCCTATCCCAGCTGTCATTGGGCAAGAGGCGGGGTACACCCTGAACCGGTCGCCAGGGCCACATAGAGAGACATACAACCATTCATGGTCACACTAAGGGGCAATTTAGAGTCACCAATTAACCTAATGAGCATGTTTTTGGTCTGTGGGTGGATGCTGGAGAGAACCCACCAATGCACGGGAAGAACATGCAAAATAAACACAAAAAAGCCCCTGTCCCACCGGGGGAATTAAACCAGGAACCCTCTTGCTGTGAGGCACGTGCACTACCTGCTGCGCCACCGTGCCAGCCCAAATATATACCGTTTTACTTAAATTTAATAACAATTTGTCAATACTGACCCATTATTTTAATGTATCTAATTGTGTTTCCAGAAGATTTTCAAGGTTTTGTAATGACAAAACAAATCAGTATTATTTGAAAGCAAACCAAAACTGACCAAATTCTGAGCCCAGCACTAACCCTTGTGGAAACCCATGAGTTGTTGTTTTTTATTTTTATTTTACCCATGTCACACTAATTTTGTTAATAAAAGTCTGTGGTCTATTGTGTCAATTTCTATTTTATATTTACAAAAATTCTTTCTGTATAACCTTTATTGCCTTTGGTTGTTCTGTTCCATCAAATGTATAACTGCTATTGTTTTGTATTGGTTAACTCTATAACTACCTTGATATTAACAAATATTCATTTTCATATTTCTGAGAGATATGAAAGACACAACAGTGGAACAACTACATCCCATGTAAGAAGCAAAAAAAAAAAAAATACCCAGAGAAAGAGTTTAGTCCACGCCTAGTTGCTAACTGCTGCAATCAATATAAAACAGCACCATAGTGTGTGTGCCTCTGCTTCCATTTGGATGAAGTTGGCAGCATTTGTAAACAAAAACGTATCCCTGTATGTATTGTGTATTTACCACAGAGGAGAAAACACAGCAGATGTGATGAGAAGAATAAGAAGGCAGAAAAGTGCTGTGGAAAGTGGGGGGAAATGGATGGAAACATCGCGTTGTAACACAGCAGCATGTTAATGACCACATCTCCCTGAGACTGCTGCAGCTTGTGTCTGAAACATAAAAATAAGCACAAGCTTTGACACTCGGGAATCACTGTTCTCAGAATATATAATCTTCATGTGAGATTAGCATCAAGGCGTAGATGCAAAACATTTTCAGCGTCACTGAGCATTTTGGGGCCACATTCACATCAACACTGGTCAAAATGAGGCCCTTGGGCATTGTTTGAGATTCATAATGAATAGGAGGCATCGCACATCACTAGATACTCATGCCTGTCCTCAGAGTTTCCCTCTGCAATTTCACGGGTTTGTGCATATTTAAAATTGTGACGATTGGAATCTTGGAAGTTCTTAGACATTTTTAGATGCCACTCAAAGTAAGTGGGACTTGTTTTTGCTAGGGAGAGAGGTTTATTTTATGTGATGAGTAAACACTGGTTTAACAAATGGCTCAAAAATGTAAGAGAATGTTAACACCATGAAAAAAACTGGCAGAGAAAGGTCTCTTCCTTGAACCAAGAAGAGTTGTTCAGGGTGAGAAGATAAATTATTCATTGGCATTACCACAATAGCTCTAAAGGAATTGCAAGTGCTTGACAGACTATGGGAAGTAAATACAGAAACAATTTAAGGTGCCCACAGCCACAGATGAAGCATTACAGCAATTTCTAAAAAATCCATCCTTTGGGACTGAAGGTGTTTTACCGTTAAATCTGGCATATAAGAGGAAAGGAAAACTAAAGTCAGGCCATCTGAAACTGGAACACATTTGGAAAATGGTATAGGAATATTTCATATTTGTTTGACAGTTGTGTATATAAAAATATATTAAACTTGTATTTCATTTTTCATTCAACCTTTGCTCAAGCAGATAAGACTTGCTTAGATCAACATTGCATACACAAGGATAACCTGGCCAAGAGGTCAGCAGCCCATATCATAATAAATACTACAAATTAAAAAAAAATAGTTAAAGCAGACAATAATTGATGTACTGCT
The DNA here is from genome assembly GCA_036419115.1 of Scarus forsteni. Classification (NCBI taxonomy): domain Eukaryota; kingdom Metazoa; phylum Chordata; class Actinopteri; order Labriformes; family Labridae; genus Scarus; species Scarus forsteni. Next base: position 24,357,393 of record JAZDUH010000443.1, read on the forward strand.
CTGCATGACAAACTGCATATATAACTAAAATCAGAAAGAAGAAGCTAGGACATTTGACTGCAGTAACTCTAATGCATTACTTCTCTTAATATGTAATGCAGTGATGTGACAGGTCACTACTAAAGGTGCCGCTGCCAGACAAGGCTGAGTAGGACGTCAGCTAAAGATCTGCCACATCAGAATCAGAATCCAAATCAGCTTTGTTGGCCAAGTACGTACACAAAATGCAAGGAATTTGGTTTCGGCAGGGGGTGTCGCTCGCGGAATAAACTACAGAAAATATAAACATAACCATAACAGAAAAAATATCTGGGTATAAATACACATAATTAGAGAAGAAGAAAATATGTATGCACCTAGTAGAAACAAATACGTACACTTAATGTGAAAAAAAGCATATAAATGTATGTACACGTGCAGAAAATAAATAAATATACACAATTTGTGCAAGGTACATAATATAGTGTAAAATTGAATCAGTTAAGGTGAACATACGACCATTCAGCAGTGCAGCAGATTTGTCCATTCAGTTTTTTAGGAGAGTTATGGCAGTAGGAAAGAAGCTGTTCTTGAGCGCCTGTCATAGGAGAGGAGGGAGAACGGATTGTGTCCAGGGTGAGTGGGGTCTCTGATGATGTACCCTGCCCTCTTGCTGGTTCTTGATGAGTACAGTTTCTGTATGGAGGGAAGGGGAGCTCCAGTGAGTTTCTCTGCAGTCCTAACTGTGCGCTGCAGTCTGCGTCTGTCCTGCTGTGTGGCTGCTCCAAACCACACGGTGATGGAGGTGCACAGGACGGACTCAGTGACAGCAGTGTAGAATTGGATGAGCAGCTCCTGAGGCAGGTCGTGTCTCTTCAACTGACGAACAAAGTACATCCTCTGCTGAGCCTTTTTCAGGATGCAATGGATGTTCATCTCCCACTTCAGGTCATCAGGTCGTCGTTCCCAGGAACTTGAAGGACTCAACGGTTGACACAAGGCTGTTGTTGATGGTGAGGGGGAGCAGTGATGAGGGCTGTCTCCTGAAGTCCACTGCCATCTCCAAAGTTTTGAGATGTTCAGCTCCAAGTTGTTCCAGCTGCACTAAAACACCAGTCGCTCAACCTCCTGCCGGTATGCAGACTCGTCACCATCCTGGATCAGGCTGATGACTGTAGTGTTGTCTGCAAATTTCAGAAGTTTAACAACTGGGTGCTTGGAGGTGCAGTCTTTGGTATAGAGGGAGAAAAGCAGTGGGGACAGAACACACCCCTGGGGGGCACCAATGCTGGCATGCTAATAGTGTTTTCCATTTGTAGACCAGTATTTTGTGTGTTCAGTGTTGTTCATATTGTGAAAACAATAGACCAGTTAGACATAACCAGGGCTTTATTGAGTTTCATGTTGGCTTGTTTAATATTCTATGGTAGTTTTAGCACAAACTCATCAAATGTGCCTAGGATAGTAAAGCAAACACGTTGTTAAAAAACTTTACTGAACTCCATGGTCAGATGTTGAGTCGTAACAACAGTTCAGACTTAAAGTTGGTGAAAAAGATGAAAAAAGAAACAGTTATTGCAGGAGAGAGGAAAGAAAATGTTCATGCCAGGGATGTAGCCAAAATTGATTGGCTGACATAAAAAATTTGATTGAAAGGTTAATGTATTCTCATGTGGATGAAGCTACTTTTGAAAACTTGTTATATATGGATGGGGTTATCTTTTGAAGCAGAGAAAGAGAACCTCAGTTTTGAAAAATACATACTTTTTTTGTGGACAAGGCCTTACATACCAGAATGAAATGTCTGTACACAAGCTGCCTTGACCACAACTGCAGCTGTTGCCATCATATATTAACACTATTGCAGACCAAAAATAATCAAAAATTTTGTTAAGTTATTGTGTACTGTACTGTAGACAGTGAAGCTCAAGGGCTATTGGTCTCTACTTCCTAACTACCACTATATACTGACAGCTCCATGATCATAGAGTGCATACTCCACCTGATGAAATCAGGGACCTCTGGTAATAGACAGGGGCCCCAGTGTGGTCCAGAAAATGAGCAATAAATAACAGCATCATGAGCATACAAAGTAAAATTTGTTCAACAATTTAGTATAAGGTCGATGAATCTGTTCATGAGTCCATGTATGAAAAGCACAAGTTTACTCATGTATTCATGGTGCAATATCAGTGATAGCCTGGTCTGACTGGCCCATAATGATCACATCCTGGTAGACATAAACCTCTGCATGCTCAATTTGTCTGTTATCTCTCTCTCACATTTGGCCATGGACATAACGTCACTGCATGCACCTCACACAAGCCAATGAACAAAAAAAAAGAAAACATTTTGGTGAGCAGGTGCACTTTTCCAAAACAATACTCCTCAAATGAATGTACATCTTTTAAACATGACATGGCATGCAATAATGTGTTTTTAAATATTATTATAAACTGTACAATATATGACAACATTTTAACATGGAAGATATGCATTTAAATCATATTTTAAAGGCCCTCGACCCCATGCAGGTATTTCCAACCACTCTGGTTGACAGGACTTGAGTCAGGTGGACAACAGGTTGGGCTACGGTGAAAGATTTTGATGTTACATTTTTACAGGACCAACTGCAATATAAGCAGTTCAACCAGTCGTCCTATAACAGGCTCCACAAATTTCACATGGTTGGGAAGCTGTCAGTCAAAAAAAATGTAACCACACACAGTCCTGAGCAGAGGTCTAATGACTTTTTTTTTCCACAAACACCTGTAAAGGTTATCAAAGGTGCATGAATAAATAATCATTTATGTATCTTTTTCCAGAGCACACATTCAAAATATTTTCACAGGGGAGTAACTTGCCGACAATATATTTGATGTGGTGAGTGGAAATGTTTTGTATTGCTCAGAAATATTTTAGTGTTTTGTTACTAAAAGAAACCACACTAATACTTTCATCACTTTTTTGAGAATAACAAGGTACTGTGTTTGAAAGTTTTAGCCTGTTTTGCTGTTATGATAACGTAAAAACAGTGTATTTGTGACTTTCTACAGGCAGGTTAAACTCTTTAAAAAAAAACCTGATTGTCTAATTGGTCACAGATAATAGACAGTATAAAGGTTTGTGATTTTTTTTTTTTTTTTTTGGTTAAATCCAGTCAAGGTTGATATCTAATTAAAGCACTTCCGGTTAAATCCGGCACCAGTGCTGACCATCTTTTAAATTTCTGTCCATTATTAATTTGGTGTTTTTAATTCTGTGTTTGTCAACAGCAACAAGCCATTTAAAATTCTGTAAACAAGTCTGCAGTCTGAGAACAGAAACTTTATGAAACTTGAAACTTGCAAATAAGTACCAAGCACAGTGTTTACTCTGAGTCTCTCTACAGAGCCTATAAATATCCCAAGGACTACACTGTATGCTGCTGCTTTTGGATTGATAACTGCGCTGACAATGTGCCAGTTTGATGAATGTGTCACTGAAAATGACAGACACATCAAACTTTGCCAAGAAATGTTTTTGCCTCATATGAAGAGTATTCATATTGGACCTAAAGGCTGAGATGACTAAAGATAATCTAACAGTGTGATAATTATATTATTCTGCTGACAAATAAAGAATACAAACCATTTAAAACATTTCCTCCTACAGCTCATTCACTTAGTTCTGATTCAGATTACATTATATGAATGATATTTGTGGGGGGTTTTTCATTTTTGTTTGCTTTTTCGTTTACACTGCAGTATTGTAGAGCAAACCCAGGCACAGCATCAAAGACTTTTCTTATTAAATAACAGTCAGTTTTTCCCAATGTTAACCAACCAATATCATGTCCGCAGATATCCTACAAACAAAATGGATCATGGTTTGACTTGAGGCAGAGTAGAGGCCAAAAAATTATGAGGCACCAACAACTAGAGCTCACATGTATGACATGACACAAGTGACTACAACAGTGCCCTAAACAAAAAGGCTATATAGGCTAAATAATAGTCTGAAGTGAACTAGGATGAGGATACGGAGCTGTTAATCTACTTGATGACATCAATTCTTCATTTAATGACCATGTAAATTAGTTACTTTCAGTTGACTTGTTTGGTAGGTATGTTTTTGTTAGCTCAGTTTCCATGGCTGCTCTTTTTATTTATTAACTACCGATATGTTTTTATAACTCACTACATTATAAACACTGATTTTCAGTGAAGCTAACTGAAATGAAATCTTACAGCTAACATGTATTACATTCAAAAATGATATAGGGATGCTGAAATCTGTTGAGAGGAATTTGAGGAATAATCAGCACATCTCCCATGAACTCAGTTTGCAGCAAAAACTTCAATATGGCATGAGGGTCAATTTAATGAGCAGAAGCAGTAAGCCACCGCATGCCAGCTGCCTCCTTTAAACTATCACAGTTGTTCCTGCCATATTTGGATGGAAGAGGTGGAAGAAATTGATTTTCTCCCTCACTATTACTGTCCATGGAAACAAGGAACTGCCAAGCTGGTGATATTTCCTTGTGTGCTTTGAAACTTTTGTCATCGGTCAACCTCAGGAGGGACAGAGCTGCCACGCTTCCACCCGACATTTCCTTCGCCTGGCAATCAAGACTGACACTGCTGACAAAGGTTAGCGTCCAAAAATAGATGGATCATGAGTAGATGCAAATACCCACTGTCTATCATACAGCTCCTTGGAAATTGTATTCTTCACAAACAAAATCTGCATCAGTGTAACTCTGGAAGATATGATTTACATCTGGCATAAATACGACTTCTGTACTTCTCTGATCAAATATGACCAGGTCAGCATACTACACCAAGCCACATCTAAAGACTAAGCTTCAGCATGTCTCAAGGTCTGTCTACACTGACTGAATATAAGTGATACCAAAGTAAAAGGTGTTATGTACATGAAGTTGGGGAGGAATAAATACTGAATGTAATAATTTAACGTGACCAAAAAAAGCCCCTTGAGATGTGGCATGTCATCTTCAAGGGGGTCCAGCCTTCAATTGGTTTTAAAATTTTTTTATAGAGGTATCTTAAAAAACAACCATGGAAAGTGTGATTTGTCTAATATTAACATTAACATCCATATAAATAAAATACTTAAATGAAGGCTTGTCTTATGATAATGGGGGGTGGGCAGAGACAAAGGGACTACAAATAAGAATATATGATAGACAAACATATGGATGCTCAAACCACAAATCTATCCTCATAATTTTCTCTGCTGAATATAATTATATTCAATTCTATACTGAATACATTTATTCAAGGTTCCTCCTTGAGTAAGATGTTGCCTCTTATTTTCAAGAGGATCCTCTTGTTTCTGTGGTTATGAAGGTATTTATCACGGAGGTGTCGTCAATAACAACCATGCATGGAGGTCATTCTAATATTAGAATTATAATCTATAATGATTATTAACCAGAGAGAACTGATGTTGACCAATGTAGCAGCGTGTAGGCTATTTGAACTGCCATTAAACTGGGTCAAAACAGTTCAAAAACATGAAATATTGGTCATCAATGATTGTATGTCAAGGCTAAACTAAAACATTATATGAATGCTTATTGCAGAACTACCATGTATTTAATTTTGTTAATTGCTCTGAAGAATAGCAGGAACTATTATGATAATGGGATGGGGCTAAATGAAAGGCCAAATATTTTCAAATGTAGATATTTAAGCTTTGCAGGTCCACATCAGCAGGCTGTCCGCACCAACAATCCAAAGCAGATGACAAGAACCAGAGACAAGTACAGGAGCAAACAGTTCAGGGAAAAGAGACATTGAGAGGGAGGACAGTGAAAGAGAGTTTTCCAGAGATAGAGAGGGAGGAGTTCAGTCTGTCAAACTCCCCAGACTGTGGCCTTCTTGAACAGCTATGTCAGGATCAGGGCAAAAATGCATGTGGTGTTTTTTTTTGTTTTTGTTTTTTGCTCCTTTGTTATATGATGCTCCATAAAGCCCTTTTCAATGTATTTTTTTTTGCTGCCATATGATAAGAAATAAATTGAAAACTTTCTTTTTCTACAGTTTATATTAAAATCTTTGGATTAATTTTATTGGTGGATACATTGTTTTCAAGAATTAAGAATATGCGTATCCAATAAATCCAGTTTCAGCCTTTAAAATTCTCTTTCCCACCTTTTGTGTAAAAACAAAACACACCAAAAAACAAATAAACTAACTAGAAAATAAAGACCACATACAAGTTGTTCGCTATGCAGTATGACATTTCTAAGCAAAGTTACCTTAGAAAATACTTGAATGTCCTACCTTCATGTTTCATTCTTTACAGATTCATTTTAACAAAAGAATGATGAATCAGACCATGTTGAATGAAGTACGACTACATGTACCTTTCCAAAGCTCCACTTATAATGAATAAAGCTCAGGGACTGGTCTGATCTGAGTTTCAAATACAAAAAGACTCACCATAAAGGTACACAAGCTACTCAATGGCATGTTGACCTGATACATCATCCAGGGGTTGAAAATAAACATCAGGACCTGCCTGAATGAAAGGAGTAGATATGAGTCGAAAACATCATGGCATTTTATTTATTGAGATACCAGAGAAGTCATTTTGGTTCATAAAGGCAGGAAACTTCAAAAGCAAAGGTTTCCTGAGCAACAAGCACTTTAAATCAGAAACAGCTTTATTTATTTTTATTGTTTTTGGATCAGTTGCTTTGAGGGTGGCTCTGTTTCCATGTTGCAAAAAGGACAAAGGGAGTGAGTGATGTTTGGAAAAGCTTCACAATACATAAATCCAATGACTTAGTTGGAATTTGAGATACAAAAATAGGTTATGGAAACTTAAGGGTTCCATTAAGGGAAGGAAAAAAACTCTGAAGGCTAAGAAATGCAAAAGAAAAGAAAATGAAATGAAGTCTGTGCAGTATATTACACTGAAGTTCATTGGAAACTTAATGGTATAAACCCTATTTTAACAAATGAAGGTGTATGTCTAAAGGCAAATATCCCATAGACTTGAAGTTCCAGGAAAACAAAACATCTCTTGTTTCCCATTAGTGCCTGCATTTCCATTGTTACCTCTTGCTTTTGACTTTCACTTGTACAGCTTGATGTGGGGGATTAATGCATGTCAACTGAATTAGGAGTTTGTTTCATGACCATTTATTTTTGTAGACCTGAATAAATTCAAAACTTTACATTTTAACAAAAGTTACATTTTATATTGGCATAATTCTTTGTTGATTAAAATAGTGGATTTTATTCACAGTTTATCTCAAATGACATTTTTTGTTATAATTACTGCACATGCATTTTTTTTTTATAATTACTACACATGCTTTATCAATGGGGACAGTATTACAAAAGCTCATGCAATGTAATGTAACAAACTGCATATAGAAACAGACAATGTTTAAAACATATGCAACACTGGTGCTTTGATTTTGTGATGATTTTCAAAATATGTTCACTTCAGGTTGGTTTTACTTGTATTTCTGGCCTTGATCTGGTTAGATGTGGCAATAACTGTGCTTGGTTTAGAATGATTATTTGTTATTATTCATAACAGATACTTATAACCAATTAGAAATAAATTACCCTAACATATTTAACTGGATTACGGTTTATGTGATATTAGACACAAATATCATTAATAAGCGTTACTTAGGGTTGATGAAAAACTAAAATTGACATGATTATTAATAATTATGTTTTCAGTCAAACTTAGCGTCAACATTGTGAATAATAAACTCATACGGTTTATGCTAAATATTGTGTCAACTATTAGTGATTAAATGTGTCATAGTTATTTAATGTATTTACTCTGAAACAACACAAAATAATAACACTGTCACTTCATTTGAAATTGAATGAATGCAACAAAAAATAATGGAAAATTTACATGAAACACACTTAAGGTATAGTTTTTTGCTCAGATTTAAGGTAATTGTGAACTCGCCATTTAAATCTACAGTTAGAGACAAGCTACACATTCTTAACAAACACCTTTTACAGACACACGTATTCAAACACAAAAGTCTACTCACAAGCATGATATATTTCTGTCATTTCATGTTTGCAGTGAACATGTCTAAGCCTATGTGGTATTGATCTGAAGACAAAAACTGCCATCACAGTCTCAGACTCCTAGATGTCCCTCCTGGGGGGTAGTGAGAGAAGCCATTGCCCCAAGGCAGAGCTATAACCAATATAGTGTGCTATACATGCTAAAAAACACACCTGCGAAGTCCATGCATACACGTCCTATGCATTAATCTCTTACATTCATTTCTTACATTGTTGATTTTTTTATCTTACCCTTATATCTTGCATTGAATAGACTCCTTATTGGCGGCAGCAATGAGTGATAAATGGCAGATGCCATCCCTTATAAGGCTGAATAATAAGCAAACTGTGTGACAACATGTGAAATATTTTTAAAAAAGTAAAATTTTGGACATACATTTCCAAGACCTTTTCAGAAAAGAAGTACCTTACAAAAAACATATCCTCAAGATGTGGTAATTTCAGCACTAATGGTAATAACTGTGATGACAACAAAGCTGCAATTTCGAGAAGACAGAAGTGCAATTCTGAAGAAGGTGGCTTTTAGTGATTAAATTCTCCATTGTGAAGAGGTAAAACCCAGATATTAACAAATTTAGGATGACAGAAAGGTTGTTTCTTTGTGCTAAATTAATTTCAGGGTTGAAATTATTTTTAGTTGCTTTATTTCTGGATTAAGTGAGGGTGGGTCAATCTTGATCCCAGGAGAAGGGGATTAAACAGAGGGAGAGCTGGATAAACCAGAAGTGCTAAAATGTCCTGTCATAAAGCATGTTTTGTTGGATTTTTATTGATGCAAAGTCCAGTAAAGACAGGTACATTGCATCTTAAGGGAAATGTAAAATATTTCCCAAGTTAAAAAGATTTAAGCTGGAAAATAAAATAATACTCAATAGATTATTTAGACCATTGAGTAAATTTACATAAATTTAATAACAGTTTAATAAAATGAATAAAATAAAATGTAACTGTAAATGTTATTTAAAGTAGTATTCATTAAGTTTGTTTTGTGTAGATAAACATGGGCAAAATCAATTTTATTTAATAAATGACTGAAATCTGCTTCACATAGTAGTGAGCAATATGTTCCTTTGGATAATTCCAGTGGATTCTCCTTTTGTGGCAGTGAGTTAGTGAGAAGCTAACTGTCTTTAGGTTTTTAAACATGGTGAACTATGCCTGAGCAGGATGAAACCCCAAGAAATGCTGATAGAAGCCTATCATAATGCGCAAATCAGTCATCCAGCCTGGGTACAGTGGATCAGATGAAGCTCTTTTCCCTCCTGTTTGGAAATTAAAGGATCTAAAAAAAAAAGTCTAAGAGGCTTTTCCATAAAAAAAAAATTATTATCATAGCAGATTTCAAAATGAACTAAGAGTTTAGTAAAAGGTGTCATGATCTCCTGCTCCCCAGCCTCCCAACAGCATTAAAAGCAAAGCAAATTGATTTTGCAGGATGTGGGATCTATACAGAAGACAAAACCCCTACTTCTGCCAATAATGAGCATATACAGTAAGTTAATGCAGTAAGAGTAGTAAGTGTAGCATTTATGCCTGTGCACCACACAAACTGTTTCATGTAAACTTTGTTCTTCTTCTGGAATAGCACCTGTCGAGCATGCCCACTCTGTCAAGTCCAGTCTGGGCTGTTTGAGGAGTACACAAGCAGAAGAATTGTGATCTTCTTCCATATTAGTCTATACTGAAAAACAACGAGCTCTGCACATTTATCATTGTACAAACAAGTCACCATGCACTTTACAGCTCTTTTTTATTCACATTGAACTTCAATTTCCCCAAACACATATACAAAAACAAAGTATGAGCCAATATGAGACATATATTGCTCATTTTTGTTGGCTAAAGATGTATTTTGCTGCTATAACAGAGCATCAGTATAATTCAATAGAGGACAAACTGACTGCAGATAGTGAAAAGATTTCGGGGGTCATTGAGCCCAGAATGCAATTCAGTTGATGAAAATGCTATTGAGACATTCACAACCCCCACAAAGGGTCCAGGTCCTGGTAACAGCAAGAATAATGATACTTTTCACCCCACTTTACATCATACGGTTTAATCAGGTGCAGCAAGGTAAGAAAGCAATGCTTTTTACATACAAGGGCAAAACCCTATGAGGATGTCATGCAGTACCTTTAAAAGCTGAGTGAGACCTGAGAATTGACTGTGCATGAATTGAGATAAGAGGGTGAGGGTGGTAAAAAGGTAACAGTGTTGCTTACAAGAGACCTGAACAGATCACTGGAATTTCATTCAGCAGAGAGTGCTGGGGAAGGAACCTTCTTGACACCAACAAATATTCATATCCAAGGCCTTAGTCTGATGCCCTCATAAAAGATTCAAACTCTCTCCAAAATGTTTGAGACCATGACCTCCACTAAACCTAGGAGGAACATCAGTACAAGAACTCTTGTCAAATAATGAAACCTGAAGATAATAAGATGAATAAAGAAGCAGGATTCAGTAAACTCAACAACACTAAGAAGTGATGCTAGATTTTGGATTGGTGTGCAATTGCCACAGTCATCATGGTGCTAAATCTTTTGAGAGTGGTGTGTGTGTGTGTGTGTGTGTGTGTGTGTGTGTGTGTGTGTGTGTGTGTGTGTTGTGTAGTAACAAAGATCTCCTTAGTTTATCAAGCATGGTTTAAATTTCAGAACATTAAGGCTCATATAAAATGGATGTTTAAAGCTGGGGTTGGCGATCTGATTTAGATACACTTTTTGAAATACTGGTTAAAATGGTCTTTATGACCCGATGGTAATCAACTCATAGTGTGTTCTTAAAACAGAGCGAAAAATATCCGCTACCTACAGCAGGAGTAAAACAGGGAAAACACCAACCAATAATCATGCAGGGATACCTTTTTTTTACACCAATCAAATCCCGTCGCCATTCTGCTTGCCTGCTGCGCGTGCATTTTCCCGGCGTGCACAGACAGTGCGTGTAGCATGTAGCATGTAGCGTGCAGGGAACAGACTCCGCTGGAGAATGCTTACCTTTCAAGTTTTGTCTTTGAAAATAAGGGAAGTCCACTGTGAGCTGTCCCACAACACCAACCAAGCTCCAGTATCCCTCACATTTTAAGACAGATGTACAAGAAATCTAAAATAAACTCTTTATTTTTCTAAGTTTGTTCCGCTGTTGGCTCTAATCTCGCGAGAACTGCCATCCATGCGACTGCAGGTGGCAGTTCTCGCGAGACTTCTTCTTCTTCTTTGGTGGTTGGCATCCATTATTTTGGAGCATTACCACCCCATTCAGGCTAGAGACAGTTCAGTTTGGAGAGGCAGAGGAATGCTTTTATTATTATATCGTCACACGGGAGATTTACGGGAGAATGCTGATACAGGAGGACGGGAGAAAAGAGGAGAAAATACGGAAAATACGGTAGTTTCATGGCCAAAACAAGAGATTTGACAGCTATGTGGAGAATGGCAGAGGAACTACCTATACCCCGATCAACATCGGCTGTGAGTACTAACTGACTTTACATGTTTGTTTGGTGTTTTCTTCGTGCTGACTGAGACATGACTTGGTGTAGTGTGAAACAAACACATTGTGCTGAGGGTTTGGAGTTGAATCAGTCTTCTGGATATAGTGGCTGTGCACGTGCATGTGAAAGGGGGGTGGGGCTAGGCGGAGCCCTGAGGAGATGCTACTTTCAAATTCATGCTAGTTTTCCAAAATCGCCGACCCCAGCTTTAATATTCCAATGGCCTGAACAAAGGGGTCTTAACCAACATGATTAACTTTGAAGGGAAATAAGTACATAGTGAACCCTTTGGATGGATTAAAATTTCTTACCATGGTCAAAGAGGTTAGGTTGTTGCCCATATTTGCCCCTTTTTTTGTCTGTCTGTCCATGACCAAAATAACACAAGTTCTCAACCAACTTTAATCGATTTCTCAAGCAATATGGGTCATGGCAAAGATGCATTTAGAAGATATGTTGACATCACATGGTTTCCATATTTTGGAAAATGACTTAGCTAAGACTGTAAGACTTTTCTTGGCAGGGTTTTTTCTCTACTGATAAATGTGTGATGAACCATGGGTGCAAGTTAAAGAAGCATTTAAATTATAAAAAAGTGGATATGCACATGCCAACCTTCTGCAGTTTTGACAGAAGGCAACACTGTAACAAATTTCTGCAAATTTACGGTGAATTTACCACAGTATCTTACTGTTTTTTGTAATAATTGTAAAATACCGTTAAATATTCATCCCCACATGTAAATTAACTGTCAATGCTTTGTTAAGAATAACAAACTGTAATTTAACAGTATAAAACAGTATTTTCTGTCATGCGGTGAGATTCCACATTCCTTCACAAGTCTTGTCAGTATCCATCAGCATCTTACTGATAATTGTGGGCTTATGTTTCTTTTTTGATTATGCCACTTCTTTATTGATCAAACATTTCACATTACTCAAGTCATTTTTGAATGACAAGATGTGAGAGGACCCTAACCTGACTTTGGACAGCACAGCTTCTTCATCCTTCTGAGCAGTCCATGTGGACTTCAACCAAAGAGGTAAAGTTATTTTTATCTCCAAAAACTAATAGTGTCCAGTATTGTTTTGTCGGCATGTTCATTAAACAGTTGACATCATAAACATTAGTCTATTTCAATAGGTCTGTTTCACCTGGTCAGGCTGCTAAATTTGGCAAAGTAAGCTCTGTAACTTAGCATGCTTCAGCTTAGTTCGCTAACTTTAGCAATCTGGTGTTGTTGCTGACCTTTGTGAGGTGTGTTAGCATCTTATCACTTAATAACTTAATTTCATTGAAAAGTTTTTGACTGACTTTAGTGTCATTTATTTAAATGAACATGTGTTTTTAAAGTTAATTGCAAATTACAGTGTGAAGATTAACTTGTGTTTATTTGTGCTATTTTAGAGCTGACTGTACAACCAAAAAATGGGAGGAACAGGAGGATCACCAAAAGGGAGTGAGGACATGGACTTGCCAGTATTTCATCAGATGTAAAGGTGTGGTGTGTTGGTGTGTTCTTCTCAGAAGCAACATTAAAACCATGTTAAACATATTTCATTATACCTCGTTGTAGTGATGCCTGTCTTTCTCCTTCTCTTCTCTTTCTCCACTTTTTCTCCATTGTTGTTTTTCACATCTATATGTGCAAAAGATTTGTTTACAAGCTAGACTGTTCTTGTACTGCTTTTGATGCTATTTTAACGCAGTGTCTGATTGGTAACGCCTGTTATTAAGAATTTTATTATTGTACGCTGTTTCTTCCAAATAGGTAATGGGATGTTTTCTTTTCGTAATACATATGTTCTAAATGTATTTTGTAGTATAACAAAGTCTGCTGGGGGTTTGTATTAAAGGAAAGCAATGTCATCGAATATGTATTCTCTTGTGTTTTATACCTGGGGTTCTTACTTGTTCTTAAAGGTCTGATCTGTTTTTTATTCAAGGTCAGAGTTCAGGAATGATTGGCAATACCATTTAATACGCATTAAATCAGTTCACTTATGATTATTCTGGGAAACGACGTTGGTGTGAGCACTCTGTACTCTGTCAGTTCTTAATTCTTGAAAACAGCATCAGAGTGAGTGGTTGTTCAGTCTGTGTTACTCTTCAGTCTCTTAAGGTAGAAGCACCAGCACAAGAAGGTACAAGGAGGTAGTAAAATACAAGAAAAGTCATGTCTTGTGTTATTATTGGGACTAGTGGATATTACCTGCTATCATGATAAACATGAGGTATGGATGGACATGGGTCCAGATTGACTTGTTTTTCAGCCCAGAATTTCAAAAGCCCTTTATCTATAGCTAATTTGTGGGAATTCATAGGAATTAAATGCAAAATGGCAGATTTAAAATCCTTTTTGAGTAAACTGGTGTGTACTGTAAAATTACTATAACACAGTAATTCTACTGTCATGTACTGTAATCCAAAATACAGTAGTATACTGTTAAAATAAATAACAGTAGAAGTGCTGTAAAATTACTACACCACCACGGTTATTCTATGGTAATATACTGTAATTCAAAATACAGTACTATACTGTTAAAATAAATTACAGTAGGTGCACTGTAAAATAACAGTAAAATACTGGCGTCTCTGCTGCCAGTATTTTACTGTTATTTTACAGTGGAATTCTTTACAGTGAACACAATCTAGCAGAATCAATTCACTCTATGTTAAAATGGAATGATTTAAACTTACTGATAATAAGCATCAAAGATCTGAATAAACAATTTTTATCATCTAAATAACTTCAAAGTTGCTGCAGTTCAAAAGAAATATTTTAACTGGCTGCTGGCAGTTTTTGTGCAGATTGTGTGTCAGTCAGTGGAGGGATGGTGGGGGGGTAGGGGGCAGCAGGTAAGTCTCTTGGTCAAGTCTAGGTGTATAATCCTGCTGTTTGTGTTCACACATGCTGCTCACCCATAGTAAATCAGAATTTTCTGCAAGTGTGAATCGGGCTTAATCCATCAATTCTTTATTCTGCTTACCCCTTTTGGAGTTGTTGTGGCTAGAGTCTGCACCAGATGGTATTGGGCAAAGACAGGTTACACACTGGACTGGTCTCCAGCCAATCACAGGGCCTCACAGAGAGACGGACAAGCATTCACGCTCATACTCATACCTAATGGCAATTCAGTGATACCAACTGATCTAAAGAGCATGTTTTTAGTCCCTGGGAGGTAGTTGGACTTTGCAGAGAACTCATGCAAGCATGGGGAGAGCATGGAAAGTCCAAATAGAAATGCCCTGATCAGGGTGCTGGTTTGGCAGAGTAGTAAGCAACCAGGCACAATCCATATTTATGCTTCTGCCGGCCCAGGTTCGAATCCAGCCAGTGGACAGTTTAAAGAGTGTCTTCCATACTCTCTCTCACCCCCTTTTACAAGCTGACCCACTGGCAATCTTTAAAAAATATAAAAAAATAAAGGCCCTGATCCACACGGGGATCAAACCAGCAACCTCCTGAGGCATGTGTACTACTTAACCCCTACTGTGCCAGTCCGTGCGGGCCTTAGTCCATATTTTTATCCAGTCTGTGACTAAAATCGCTTCTATACTCACAGAAAAGCCATCACATTTCCTGAACTAGAAAAGCACTCGTAGAGCGCAGACCTCCGCCAGCACCACAGTCCTCACCCATATTGTGATTTTGACCATAAATATTACTCCTACCTTTATTTCATCAAAATATTTAGATTCCTTGACCATGAAAACATACCATTAGCAATTGAATTCATAATGATATCTATTTTAGTTCAGTAGTTATTCACAAAAATCACATTTTTCGCCATGGCGGCCAGACGCTGATCCGGATCAACACCAAAAACGAATCAGTTCTTTTTTTTTCCCAAGCTGAACATTTCCTGAAAATTTCATCCAAATCCATCCATACCTTTTTGAGTTATTTTGTTCACAGACGAACGGATGGACGGACGGACGGACAGTAAACTCTCCCGAAAACAAAACCTCCTTGGCGGAGGTAATTAGTCTCAGTGAGTTGTATGTGCGAGCAAAAACAGTGTTTTTCTTAAACTCAGATTTTACCCTTAAATTTCAACCCCCTTTCCCTGCCTTTATTGTCTTGCTAAGCAAACTTCCTTGGGTGAGGGGTCAGGTATAAATAAGCATGTAAGACGATTTTCTTGGTAAACAATTTAGTTATTTTCTTGGAATTTTCAGAGTTGCAGCAGTGAAAAGGGCTCTAAACATTCCCCTTTGAGTACAGGAGCTCTTTCAAGTTACCAATGTCGTTTTTTTTTTTTTTAATTGAGTTGCATTTGGTCGCACAGATAATGAAAAACACATCCAATTTGTGATCACTCTTACAGTCTTTACCAAACCCAAAAAGAACATGTTTTGCACAATCAGGAGTTCTTCAGTGTTTGTATATCTGAGATTGTTAAAGAAAAACCCTCGTCGTTGAATTGTTAGAGAGAAACTCTTATCAGAATGAAGGTCCTTGGTTAAACAATGAGACAGATGCTCACAGCCTTTAAAAGCCCTGCAGTTAGAGTTTACGTAGAATGAGCTGAAAGCCCATTGCATCTCTTGCAGACACTGAAGGGTACCTATGTTGCAATATGAGGCACATGGGGGCATGACAGCATGCGAGTATTTGACGACCCAGAAATGTGAGCTGGTCGGGAGGACAGTAGATGAGGACACAGGGAGACATACAGTAATTAGCAAAATGGAAATAACCTTCCATGTATACTCGTACCATGACACACCTGGGAGGCCCCGGCTGCCTGCTTACTTGAGTGCTTCTAATTAGCTGATAGTTTCTGCCTGACAAAAGTGACCAAGCTTTGTATTTCCCGGTCAGTCAAATCTACCTGGTAACAGTGTAGATGTTATGTTTGAAATGTAAATCTGCTCATTTTTCACCTTAATAATAATTTCTGTTTCAATCTTTAACAGGATTTGTAGAATTTTTGGTGTATTTAGGTATTTTAGGTGTTTTAGGTGTATTTGACCTCATTGATGGAGTTGGAAATATAATAAAGGAAGCTGGTAACTACTTGCGGAGCCAAACCAAGCCAAAGCACAATTTCATATTAAGTCTTTCAGCAGCTCATCTGTAAGAGGAAGTTTGATAATTCATAATGTCACATATCAAAAGGTTGAGAAACACCATGGGTTATTTGACAAAAGTAACCTTAGATCCACATACTTAATGAGGAAGAAGTTTACATGTTCAATGAGATGAACAACAAAGAGTAAATTTACAGCTTAAATGTAGACCAGGACAGAAAACAAAAGTTGCAGGGGCAGAACACATAGACATTGTGCTGTTTTTAATTACCTTTATGTGACATCACACTATTGGACCATTCCCTGGTGAACAAGAGAAACTTCCCTTTGTTGGAGTCTATGGACATGATTATGGTCTTGGTTGTCACGTTTGTGCTTTCACTGGGATTACCACTGCCAAGGAGGTTATGTTTTTGCTGGCATATGTCTGTTTGTCTGCTGTTTTTTAGCTAGATAACACAAAAACTACTGGACAGATTTAGCTGAAATTTTCAGGAGATGTTGGGAATGTCCCAACTTAGAAATGATTAGATTTTGGTTGTGATCCAGATAACCGCCATTGGCAAACTTTGCTCAATAACTGTCTTAAAATTATATCAATTTGATTCATAGTGTGAGGTGTAGGTTATCATGGCTGAGGAATAATATTATCATGATCATAATATTATTCCTTGGAACTGTTGCTTATAGATGTAACAGAATATGCGAGCACCTTGGTTCGATGTTTTATTTTGATTTTCTTAAAGATTTAATGTCCTTTACATAGTGTTTTAGCTGTTCATTAAGCAATGACTTGATTTGAATGAAACATGAAAAATGTATCTGTAGAAAATCAAGTGCAGCTCTTTTTTCCTTGCTTTTGGAAATGCTTTGATCTGAGGTGAGGGGGGCTACAATACTTAGTTCTACACTGATGGACAGCCTAAGAAATGTCTGATGGGAAGGTAGAGGAGTGGTTAGAAGCCACAGAGTAGACTTTCAGAACAGTCTATGCATCAGCCTGGGGTGAGGAGAATTTTTATTTTGATTTATTATTTTAAGCGGATGCACATGTAACGGAGGGGGCAAACCCCTATGATACTCTCACAGTGCTCCATTAAAAGGATAGTTCTGGCTTTTTGAAGTTGTGTGAGGAACATGGCATTTGCCTGAACGTGTGCCACAGTGCCACAGGTCAGATTTCTCTCTGTTCAGAAAACCCGGGACAGATGTTAATGCTATACACTAGTTTATATGGTGCAAGGTTCTTCTTAATTAAAGTAATTGTGGGAGCAAACAAGCAACTTAAACAGTGTGGAGTCATCACATGCAACAAACAGTTTGCTTATATCCACTTAATTTTCCACTATACCATCAGTTAGATAAGGCACTATTGGGGCACAGCATAGCCTTCATGTACAGAAGAGGTAGACTGTGTAACCTATAGGCTGCAAGTTTGTGTTTTACAACTAAAGTGACAACTGATAGATGATAATAACCATTTAGATAGATGACAGGACTGCAATTTCAACAAGGGACATAATTATATGGTACTTAAAGGGCAACTTTGGTATTTTTCAACCTGGGTCCTATTGCCCCAAGTGTATGTGTGTATACGATTGACGGGTACAACTCGTTTTAAAATTGGCTCAGTATCAAGGGAGCGGATGCAGCCGGCAGCCGCGAAGCTAGATAGGGGGGCAACTGCATCCCGTATAAGTTTGAGCATTAAAAAGTGTTTATTTCGCCACAGACCGGTTGCGATCGCCGGTGCTAGCTCTCTAATTAGCATTGTAAGCATTGCGTTTTCCTTCACGTCCTCTGACCTGTGTGACGTCATCTGTGAGCTTGTTGCCGGAAGAAAACAGAGGAGCAATGCAGCGCGCCGCTCAGAGTGGAGCTGCTTATCCCGGAGGACAGTTGGAAGTTTTACTGCGTCGGTATCATGGCTGAATATTTACCAGATTTCGAGAGTGCAGACGAGCCTTTTCATTACGACGGCCACCCGTATTTATTTGAGCCACAGTATACGGACGAGGAGCTGCTACAAACTCAAGAGCTAACGAGGATAGCAACAGAGGGCCAACGAGCAGACGAGGGTGAAGCAGCGGCGGCACGAACGCGAATTTCTGAGGACTGGTGGTGCTCCTGTGGTTGCTGTGACTCTATGCCCACAGAGGAAGAATGTCTGTGTTGTAACGAGTGGGACCTGTTGCCCAATATTCGTGGTCTCGATGTGTCGTGGGATGATACAGAAAGTACCCGACGCTGTGTGACTACATTAGAGGATCTCCCCCCTCTGATCAACAGGGCAGTGCTGGACACCTTTTTTCATGTACCCAAAATAAATTGGAGGAGGCGACAAAAACCACAGGGACCAAATGGTCAACTATCCATAAATTAAGTATAACTAATATGTCTTTATGCATACAAAACGTATAAGTATTTTATGTATTGTGTAAGTGTTTATAATTCGCCACAGACCGGTTGCGATCGCCGGTGCTAGCTCTCTAATTAGCATTGTAACACGGTAGGCCACAAGTCTGTACTGGCTGGACGAGAGGAAAAAGTGAAGAGGATTTAGGGCAACAGTAAATGTGTGTGTCAGAGACAAATCTAGAGCGTTCGTGCAGCCGCTGCTTCACCCTCGTCTGCTCGTTGGCCCTCTGTTGCTATCCTCGTTAGCTCTTGAGTTTGTAGCAGCTCCTCGTCCGTATACTCTGGCTCAAATAAATACGGGTGGCCGTCGTAATGAAAAGGCTCGTCTTCACTCTCGAAATCTGGTAAATATTCAGCCATGATACCGATGCAGTAAAACTTCCAACTGTCCTCCGGGATAAGCAGCTCCACTATGAGCGGCGCGCTGCATGGCTCCTCTGTTTTCTTCCAGCAACAAGCTCACAGATGACGTCACACGGGTCAGAGGACGTGAAGGAACACGCAATGCTTACAATGCTAATTAGAGAGCTAGCACCGGCGATCGCAATCGGTCTGTGGCGAAATAAACACTTTTTAATGCTCAAACTTATATGGGATGCAGTTGCCCCCCTATCTAGCTTCGCGGCTGCCGGCTGCATCCGCTCCCTTGATACTGAGCCAATTTTAAAACGAGTTGTACCCATCAATCGTATACACACATACACTTGGGGCAATAGGACCCAGGTTGAAAAATACCGAAGTTGCCCTTTAAGAGATATAAAGCTGCATTGAAACTACATACCATGAACTTGACTTTAACATTGGAAAATATCACACAAGGACACAAATCAAAGTCATTTTTCCTCTTAAATACCTCCCAAAAAACCTTTCATTCCAATTTTGACCATATTTTTTGGGTTTGGTTACTCTATCCAAGCCACAGTTTTTCATTCTCCCTTTTGAAATAATTTTTATGTTTTTTAAATTTTTTAACTTGATTCAACTCAAGCTATCACTGTGCCCCCATACTTTGGGACAATCCTGGGGTATGTGTTGTTAAGTCGTTTTGTAAGAGCTAGTAACAAAAGTGATACATTTCTAGGAACCTTGCACAAGACAATGGTTCAAGCAATGCTTATACAGTACATCATGTCTTTGTAAATTCTTCAGAAGTCCGTGACTGAAAGTGAGTAATTGTATCGCTATATATGCTGCTGACAACAGACCAAAGAAAGTTTTGCTGGCTTTCAAATTCATAATCATATTTATACATTTTTGAGACAGAGGAGTAAGTTTTTAAAAGTTTACAAGGTTTTATAGGTGTAAAACTCTGAAATATGAACCAAGCAGTGGAAACCACGTGTCAGATTGTGCGGTGGGAAAAATGGTGAAGTTATCTCTCCATTTTATGTTTTTACAAAGACAGGTTTAAAAGATGGCTGTACATTGTTGATATATCATCTAGATTTTTTTAAGGTATGAACAGAATTTGCAACTGTTGTTAAGACATAATTTTATTCACATTTCATACTAAATTTTCTTTATTTAGAAGCCAAAGATCAGTGGTTGGACAGTTAAAAATGTAATTTCTTTCTTTGGCATTGAAACTGGTCGACTCAAAATATTCCAAGTGGAAACACATTTTTTTTTAAGTTATGTGTTATGGATGAAATGAAAACCGATTCTCCATATTCTCTGGCACTGCAAAAGTTATGAAGACGAAAGACAATTAATGTTTCATGAAATGATTCATTGAAACTGGAATGATTTTTGCAGACAGGTGGGCACATTCTGAAAAGATGTTTTGTTTGTGTGTCTTTAAACTTGAAATTTGTTTCTGGAGGGCCTAGAAAATAAAACAAAATCATCGACATAATACATTTTTAATTTGTTTTCATTATCGTTTTCTGTTACAAGAATATGTGCAAGCGCTTTTGCACTCTGATCTTGGACAATTCAAAAGCATGTATGCGTGCCCTAGGCCGGCCAAAATGAAGGGAGTGCAGTATTACCATTACTTTGGGAAGGAGTAAATGACCAGAAAGTTTTCTGAGAATCTTGGTTTGCATGTTGCAAATGTGAGTGGCAATAATTTCAAAGCAACTATGATTATACACTGCATATGGGCAATTGGCAACTTGTGACTTATTCTCTTCAATTCTCTAAAACCCCTGATTACAGGCTTGGGGCCCTAATTTCGTGGTGCAGCGCAGGGGGCGCAAGCCTGGCGCATGTGTGCACACGCCAACAAAGCCTCAGAGGCAGGTTTCCAGAGTGTTAGGCACATTTTAATGCAATAAACAATCACAGCAATCACTATTTTATGTAACCGTCTGAACCAGCATATATTTGTATCTATATTAATTGTCCGGTCACATCTGATGTCGGATTAAAGCCGTTTGTCATAATAGAAACTTAACCTGACGGCAGCTGGAAGTTTGATGCACATCTTACAAGTCAATTATGAACAGCCTTAACATCTGATACTGAGTATATATCTGGCTTCTCTCATTTCAAGAAATTCAAAGAAAAGAGAGAAAAAAAAGACAGAAAAAAAGAGAGAAAATAAATGTATGTCACTAAGGATTTACCTGTGATCACCCATATTTCTCTGTTTTAGTCTTTATTTTTAAAGTGAAGAGTAATGTACTCCATCGTAAAAAGATGGAGTACATTATTGCAAGTAGGATGAGGCGGAGACAACGGGAGAGTACGCAGTATATCACTAAATGTTCTGCTGTCTAAATGACAAACCAGGAATGCAGGTGGATCACAAGTATTATGAATGGATAAGCCTGCTGCTGTGTAGCTGTCTCTTAATTTAGTACTCCTATTAATGACAAAGGCACGGATTACATCTGTCCTGGGAGCTGGCCCGCTTCGTGGCCTCTGATGCGCGCCCAGATGGCCAGTCCGTTCTCCCAGTTGCTGAAGGGACAGCGGCTCTGACCGTCTCCGCTACCAGGGATCAGTCAGACCAATCAGTTGCTGCGCCTCGGCTGCAGCACATTTAAAGGCAAGGAGAGGCGTAAATTTGATTGGTGAAGGCAACACTCGGCTGTGGTATACCCACTCACACCTTTTCTCCTCCCTCTCTGGCACTTGTGCGAAGGGGCAGGGATGCTGGCGTGGGTACGCTTCTCTGCACCTGCCGTGCGCCTCTCTGCGCACTGCTAGAAATTTGCAAAGTGTGCTGGACACACCCCGTCCGTGCAGGCAAGGCGAGGCGCAGGGCAGGGCAGGTGCTCCTGCGCCTGGTCTACGAAATTAGAGCCCTTGGTGTGATGTTGCATTAACCCATGCAGACTGGACAAAATGAGTGTTTATAATGACAAGCAAATTTCAACCTTTAGATTTCTGATAACAACAGTCATATGAGGTATAGTGTAATGTCAATTATTGAGGCCTCTGACAGACAGAGGCCCAAAAAACTGAATAGTTTTAAATAAGTATTTTCAACTGCAGTATGAGGCAACTTCCTACGATGCCTGTTGCTCCCACACTGAACTGAAGTAAAAACATTCCATAGCATAAGACTCTTTCATTGCCTTACATGAGTATGTATTTTAAGTCAAACTTGAAAAATAATTTCAAAAAGGGGAAACACTTTGAACTGAAACTGTTGATTCCAAATGATTTGTTTCCAAGACACAGACACCATACAGGTAGCCATCTCTGAAATGTATGTATATCACTATACAGTAATTAAAATTGTCAGCCAGCCAGAGATGTCATCCTGCTATTGTGCCCCTTCAGTAACCTCACACATTGATATAGAAGCTGTCAAATCATTGATTTTACATTCTAAGTCCTTGTATACTGTTATATGTCAACATCCTCTCCGTTTTAATTCTGCCTACACAAACTTTTGTTCTGACTGCAACTTGTGAAAGTTCTGCTTTCTACCTGCTTGTCTTAATGTACCAACTATGTCATTACTAGAATTACTGTGACTGACAGCAAATATTTAAATGAGAAGCAGGAATGAGAGAATTGATTGAGTTGCTCTGATTTGTGGATTTAATATGCTTCTTGCTTTACACTGTGTGAGTGTGACTGATAAAGCTTTTTCGATTGTTGTGAAGCCAATAAGTAAACACAAGAATGCAGCTTGTTCTGTACACAAAGGGATATCGAAAAACAAGTCATTGACTTTCATCTTAAATTATATTGCATATGTGATAAGAATGTGTTATTTGTTTATTTCATTTTTGTTAATAATGTAACAATAATATATGCAAATATACGGTTCAGACAAAGTGTTTGATCCTTTCTGTACAATTTCATTTGTTAATACATAGGGATGGGAATCGAAAACCAATTCTAGTTGAGAATCATTAACAGCTCCTTCAAAAAATCGAAATCATTAGTCTTTTTGCTTAATCAATTCCATTATCATTTCCTTCCTCTAACAGGGTTCAGAAGAAGTCAGAATTGTGGCTTAAATTTTTACAAAGGGTGCCTACTGCACAACCTTAAGTGAGTGGAAACACCAGCAACTTGCAGAAGCAGTTATCTATGCTGTAACGTGTGTTTGACATCATTGCCACTGAAAATCTACAGACCAACAATTGCCAACCAAAAAAATCGGCAGGAATCAACAAGGGAATCATTAAAGAATTTGATCTATTGGCAGGATTCTTAATAGTACTGGCTCTGAAAAAAATCTTATCAATTCCCATCCCTATTAATACATGCTCCTAACTTTTGTTTTGCTGTCTTTAAAATTAGTGATTTGGCTTCACTGATCTACTTGTGTGTCATATAGTGTTAAATAAATATGTTAGCAGAATGTATAAAGTATTCTGTTAGCAGAATGATGCTTTTTGGTTAATAGTGGAGGTGTAGATTTGTAGTTATTCATGATCATTTTGGGCTGTGGTGAGCCAAAGTGATGATTGTTTTTTCCCCCAGGGTCATCAGTTCTCTTCCTAATAACAGCAGGCAAGACACATTCATGGTCTAAGTCTATACCATTAAACAAAAAGATTTGAAGCATCAACCTGAAACAAAGAAGTGGGTTGAAGAAGCCTCAGGGAACCATTCTTTGCTCCTGTCCCTGCCATTGGTTACCCTACACCAAAGGTTCCCTCAATGACAATTTATTATGGCTCTCCCTCTATAGTCCCTGTCTCTTCTCCGTCTCCTCTCCCCCTATCTTTTGCAGTCGCCCTACAGTCCTTTCTGTAAAAGTGCCAGTGAACTGTGGCTGCAGGGCCTAAAAATACCTGCCCCCTGACAATGTTCTGTGACGCATCTTTCTGCCAGCTACCTGATCCATTTGAGCCTACTTTTCTGGCTCATCTTCACCAGTCCCATTTCTTTCTCCTTCAGCGATGTCATACTAATCTGGCCATGCCAAAATCTAATATGACACTTAGGACCGATGCTTTCCCTCAGTCAAAGTCACCGTATTAGAGTCTCGGTCAATATGGCTTTAATCTTCAATCTCTACTGAAGTGTGACGAAAAAATCTCTTAAAAAAAAAAAAAAAGAAGTCGACTTTGTGTCTTTGTTTGAATCTTCACTGTCATGATCTTGTGATTGGTGATGAAATATTCATATCATTAAAAGTGAACTTGAGCGCTTAGGCAATCAGTGGAAAACAAAATGGAGACAATTTCCTCTTAAACAAATGTCACTGGCAAGGCATTCCTGTCTCGTTATGGTCTCAGGTTTCACGACACAAGTAATTTCCTGGATCGACAAATAGCATTGATTTGAGTTGTATTGAAGTCACCATTCAATTGCATTTCTTACAAAATGCAATCAGGCGTCACTGGCACTATTGATTTAAAACTAGTCCTGGCTCGGATGAAAAATCTGGCTCTCATGTCTAAATCCACTGAGTGTATTTTTTTTTCCTTTGCAAAGTATTTTGCCTTGATAGAGGCTTTGGATTAGATGTGTCAAGAAATCATCAGAGCAGAATTAATACAGAAATATCCCCTTAAATTATACATTTACCATTGACTGTAGCATCTATTCATTGTGCATGTGCACAGTGGAGAGTAAAGGATTTAATGTCATTACGTACCTCAGGGCAGCTACTTATCATGTTGTAATGCATTTTTAGCCTCATTAATATTCCTTTCAAACTACGCACACTAACAGCATTTAGATATGGCCAGTGTGCAAACTGTACCATCATTCATTTGGAAGCCCACCTTTTCCTGAATCGGAAAGGAGACTTCTGTATCCTTCCCTTGAGCCAACACATGACAAGCAGGACATCTTCCCTGCTTCTGAACAAAGTCAGCAATGGCCCGATTATCTGGTAGTCCTAAAGATTATCTTCCCTGATAATTCCAAGGTGTGAAGTCTGTTAAGAGTCAGTTTATCATCTTGAAAGAGGATCTGGGACATCCTGATTTGACATTGTAAGTATTAAAACTGCTCAATATTTACAGAGATTCCTATCTGTAAGTGGGGTGCACCTGTGACAGTCAAGCACTCCTCCTGTTTTGTCACGTAGAACCAGGGAGCAAGCTGGCTGGAGCAGGTATCAAACTTAGCCATGAAAGCAAGAGTTCAGGTGCAGTCTGAACAGCATCACCTTTAAATTGTATATAACTCATAAGAAGTCACATGAAAATCACAATTCCCAAGGATGTTACAGGAAGCCGATCAATAGCTGTATCTGGCTTGGCAGTTTCTCCTGACATTGTCTACCATGTTTGTCTACATTAAAGTCAGGTTTGATCACCTAAGACCACAAGTTGTGAGTAGAGGCCAAGAACAAAACTGATAAATCTGTACTTATTTGTCTTCATGTGTGATCACCCAGTGTCTCGATATCAGTTAAGATTTTAAAAATCTTCATGTATTTATGTGTATTTGAGGTCTAGACAGACTTACTTAATGCAGGTCATTTTGGTGTGCAGTGGAGATGTCTTTTCTATTTTTCTCTTGCCACCACTGCCATTGTTTTTCAGTGCTCAAATTACTTAATAAAGAAATAGGCATATTCTTTGGTGGCTCATAGGTTTGTTTGTCTTAGAGTAAGAACTTGTTAGGCAATAAAGCTGGAATACTTTCATCTTGAGGACTCACAACATGACTGCTTGTAACACCTAAAGCTGCATTTACACCAAACGTGACTTCGCGACTGAAATGGTGTTGCCCACCAAAGTAGTGTTGCCTGTCCACAAATACCTTGTTTTGGTCACTGACGTTCAGTGACGTCATGTCCGTTTCACCATGATCATATCATATCATAACATATAACAGGATGTATTAGTGGACAACATTCCAACCGCATCCTTTTCCCTCATCTACCAACTGCAAAACACTGTAGCTGATGGCCCTGCAGCAGCATTGTCTCCCACAGACATAGATTGTCACTCTGTGAACCAGAATAAAAACAGTCTGTCACGGGTACCAACACACACCCACACAACACTGATTGACTGCTGCTTTACGGCCACACGCAACATTGCTTGAGCTTTGGCAACTGGGTGATGAGCGACACGGTCACCCAGAACTCGTCTGTCGCATCACAGGAGGGTTAACCAATGGATTAGTGGAAGGAAGTCACACTGGTAGGTAGGGTGGGAAAAGGCAATAGGCTGTTTCAGGCAAGTACTGGTGCTATTCACAGGAGAAGAGAGAGAAATTCCAATGTTGCTGAGTTCATATTCTTGCACAATAATACACAGTAATGAGAAAAGAGGTAATAGTCAGTTGGCTAGACTCTTATCTGTTGTTAAGCTTTGACAGCCACATTGAGAGGAATTGTGAGCACTTCACATATTTATTAACTTTACCTTTAATACCTTTTGTTTCATATTTGACTCATACTTTTATGGTGGTTTCTAATCAATATGTTCAACAAGTTACAAAAAATCAGAATATAATTAGATAAATGATTGAAAAAAGTCCTCAAAACGATTATCAGTTGCCAACAATACCTAATGTATTAAATAAGATGCAAAAAAATATAAATGTTTTACATTTTATTGATTTTTTTGTCTTTTTTTTTGGGGGGGGGGGGGGTACATTAGAAAATGAAATAAACATTTCAGCTCCAAAAAAATTAGTATTTCCTGGCTACAATTTGAAAGGTTCTAGAAAAATACTGTATGATGTTTGACTCCTGCACAATCCTTTTGGATGTATATTTCAGTGAGAAGTTTACAGTTTGTGAAAGCAGGGAAATTGTATTTGAGAATGGTTTAACACCAACAAGTCGTTGCTGTCAGGCACAAACTTCCTTTCTCCATTTATTTATGATATCCATTTTTTGTCATAAACTTGGTCATCCTCAGTTTTGGGAGTAGGTTTTATGAATAAGTTTTACACCAAATCAAAGCACACAGCATAATCTGTTATCAGGAAAATATAGTTTTCCTTGACTCAGTAGTAGAGCATTTTTTTGAGAGGTTTGTAGCTGACGCTGATGAAATATAGGTTCAAAGGAAAAACAATTCATAAAATGAAAACTTGTCAGCTTTGGAGATTGTCACTTTGTTTATAAATTGAAAAATAGACTTTTCACCGAAGTAGCTATGTATCCTGATAAATATTCTCTTCTTTTTTGAACAGCATGCATGATTTGTTTTTGTCAGAGAATTTTCTTGATTGATTAAAAAAAAAAATCTATGTGTGCATCAATTAATATTCCGCATTCAAAGAGACTCCATTGTTAAACCTTCACGGTAAAGCTGTGCGATGTGCTTTCATGTACAGTGTTTGTGTGTTTCTGCATGTGCGTGTGTCTGTGTCTGTATGGGGGGTGGGGACATGAGAGAGGCCTGGTGGTCTTCAGAGGGCTTCTTAATGAGCCAAGGTAATCAATGCCAGAGGAGATGGCTTTGATGGATGCCTTTGAGAAAACAACGTGTCGTGACGACCTCTGTCTAAAGCATCTACAAAGCAAAGACTCTAAACAAGAAAACTGACCTTCAGCCGCCTCCCGCCATTCAGTTGACCCTTTAAATCACTATTTGTGCACACAAGTGTTGATTTAAGGTTTTGCCTTGGTGATAAGAAAGGGAGATTAGTGAAGATTTATCTCTTTGACTACAATTACTGATAAAGCCCTCTTGTTGTTTATAGCCCAACTGATTTGGATTGCCAAACACAGGGCATATAAAATAAAAATAAAGAAAAACCAGACAAAAAATTGAAAATGGCTCGGACTTAAGATTCTTTCAGAACAACATACTGCTGCTGTGTCCGCAACGGGTTTGCTAAACAGTGATTGGATTTTAACTTCTTTAAAAACATGTGTTATTAGGAGTCCAGGAAAAGTCACACTAGTGTGTAATTTCTGACATATTTTAAACTTAAATAAAAAAAATTTAAAAATCATTTAAGCAGATTCTTTTAAGGAAATTGTTACAACATGCATAGAGCTATTATAGGTCAAACAGTAAAAGTTGACTGAGACAATTTTTTTTTTTGTACCATTGTGTCTTCTGATTTTGACATACAGCTTTCTTTTTGATACAAACTCTTGACAGAAGATCTCAGCCCTGGTCCAAAGCCATTTAGCCAGTCTGGCATTTGTGCTACAAAAGAAGGTGGAGGGCTTACAGAGAGAGATGGACATATATATATTGTAAATGGATGAGGTAGCACTAATGGGTGCAAGGTTGTAGAGAGAAGAATTGAGAGCATATTTGACTTAGGTATTAAGAATACCAATAAGAAAATAGTATCATAAAGAAAAGTAAACAAATGTCTGTAATACAAACAGCTATTATTGTGCAAACTGTCCAACTGACTGCCATGTCAAAAGCTCTTTTGTGCATATACAATGTTCTGCATGAAGCAATTCTTCAGACGCAGCACGAAGTCCATTAACTTGTGGTAAGCCTCCCATTAAACTTGCATAATGGTGAGATGGGTAGCATGACAAGCACTGTAATGTAATTGCCTCTCTTCACTGCCAAATATTGAATCACTTTGTGTCATAGATCATTATAGAGGAATAAATGCCAGACTTTGCAGTGAGCCAGGCCATACATCTGCCAAAATCAGCATGCATGACAGGGAATAAGACCCAGTGTAAACCAGCAGTGTCTGGATGTTGCACTCAAACAAACCATGTAATTCACTCTTAGCACCTGCTTTGGTTGTTAAAGATAAAAACAGGCATTTTTCTGGAATTTAATATTTGGATCAAAGACAGAGGAGATTACAAATGAAGGAGACCAGGCTGAAATTAAAGAAAGAATTACAGCCATAGGCATGTGTGAGATTCCACTCTTAAGTTTAGAGAGGTCATAATCTGCCATCATGTGTATATATTCATTTTTGATGACTGCATGGGGATGTTAAGAATCACTAGTGTTAAAAAAATCTTTTTTTCAGAAACGGACTTTAAGTGCTGTATTCTCTATGTTTCTGGGATGCTCTATTAGAGCTTCTGCTTCCAAAGGCTCCCTTTTCCAATGTTCTTCCAAGGTCTTTCCTTACATGGACTGAGCTGACCAGATTTGTTGTGGCTAATGTATTTACTATTGACATAAACCTCATAGAACCCCACTTCAAAAATAATGAACCATCAAACAGATCGTTGTATATCTGTATTTTGCTCATGTTTGATGGGCTCAATTAAAAACTTAATCCAAACTGATTCAGCTGGTGCCAACCACCCTGTAGCAATATTGTGTTCAAACCAAACACTGCCTCATATTTTGGGACTATTTAACTCTAATTAACACCGTGACTGTTTTACTGGCCGGCTCCGAGCTGGGTGTGCAAATGTTTGTTTTCTAATTTGGGACACACGAATGATGAACCAATAATCAAGACCATCAAGCTCTCTACCCTGTGACAATTACAGATCAGGTTGTAGTGCTGGATTTTAATAATATGAAGAGTGTGTTGGAGTGGATGAAGACGGACAGGAGGCTTAATGAACCAGTTAGTTGACATGCTCGGACATGGAAGATTTAATTGCTTGGTGTTTTGACTGCTCGTAGAACCCATAGTGAAGAATATTACCAAGCCTGTGTGGCCCTTTGTTAGTAGCTGGAGCAATAATACACTAATGATCTCTCCCAATATGATCATTGAGGGAAGGCACATTCAAGAAGGCTGTCCAGCACAGAATCAATGGAGGAAGCGGAGAAAATTAACAGCTGTGCATAGCATGCATAATGCACGGCACACAGCCTGTCTCTTCCGTGAGTGTTTGGCGGTCTCCTCATGAACCTTCTCCTCAAATTACAATATTGACATGATTTTCTTGGATTTAATCATCACTACTTGCCTCTGAAATCCAAGATGTCTGGGAAAAGGTTCCAATATGGGATCCCCTCCTTGTTAACCTTGCAGGGGGTTGCATCACATGTAAAAGGATAGATAGGGACAGATTTTTATTTGTGCTGTCATTTCTTTTCTCACTTTAAGACTTGTTGGAAAGGAAAATTTTAGAATCCTCTGAAATGAGTCATGGTGTTGTTGTGTCTCACAATTTATGAGTATGCTCAATGTGTTTTTAAAGTCTTAGAGTGGGAATACCTAATTGATTGTAGAGCTCTGGTATTGGAAACTACCTGCTGAGGTAATCCCCGTCTGCTTGTGCCTCAGGACATTCAAAAATAGTGTTCTACTACTGCATGCTGGAGTTAACAGACATTCATCTCAGAGTCATGTTCTGCACAGTTACCTTTGACTGGAAAATAGTAGCCAATATTGACTGGACAAATCCCCTGATGTGGTTTTGTTCTCTGACAATAAAAGTTAAAATCCTGATGCATGTGTTAGAGTTGGCCTTTGTAGTTGCTGGTTTGGTTGCTGACAATAATTAAAGTGATTATGTGGCTAAAAAACAATAAATAAATAAACATAGATTATGGTAACACAAAACAGTAAATAGAAGACCCTTTAACACCACACATCATAAGACATTACCGCATTAGCAGAAGGAGAACAAGACAAAAGAGGGGGCAGACATTAATCACAACCTCAGGCTAACAGGCAGGAATCTTTGGTTGTTTTCACACCTACAGCTCTGTTGTTCTGCCCTCAATCAGTTAAAAAAAGGTACAAATTTGTATGTTTCTCCTGAAATGATTCATGCTCAGAGGGCAGTATTTTGAAGGTCCTGGTGTCATTATGTCACATCCAGCATTCCTGTTAGTGTGAGATGTGGGCATTATGGGAAGAAAGCTGGAAGGTTAAACTCCCAACAAAACAATATAATAACAACAATAGTGTTGTTATTATAATTCAAATTGAAGCAAATTTCCTACGTAACTTTGTAGAGATGATTTTACAGATGAGCATGTTTATCAGAGTGTAACACATCTTGTGATTTAGGTGAGAAAGTGTGTACAAAGAAAACGACTCGACTGAGGACCACAAGGGACACAAGATAGCATTGGAACTGATAACAACATAACACATGCAGAGGTGTCTGCAAAGAAACTGTCTATAATGTGAGAAAGAAGGGAGTAGTATAGATGAAATCTATCAATAATTTCTCCTACTTGAATCAGTTGAACTTATATGTCTGGAAGTCTTCACAAGTTTTTGAATCTATGGGTGATCTTGAGTAATATTGATCTGTTTTCATTTTCATGTGTGTTGAGCCTTGCACAGAAAGTAACTCTGTTGGATCATTATTAAGTAGTAGTTTGTTATCAGCCTTGTCACGTGGTGGGTGCAATGCAATTATTATAACTGTTGCTGATCCTATTTCAAGTGATTCAGCCAGCTTAGCTTAGATTCAGCCAGGCGGATCATGTTTGTCAGTGTTTATTTATTAAAGTGAAGTTTCTTTCTTGGGGGATAGCTGACCTCAGAGAGACTCATAATATATTTCGCTACTGTAAACGACAAATCAGAAAACAAAATCCGAGCCAGCACAGCACAATGTGTCTGGAGGATTGTTTAGCATTCTTTTAGATCTGTCACAGTTTAAGAACATAAAAAGGGGGCCATACAACCAATACTCAATGACTCAATGACAATCCCTACAAGATTTGGAAAAAAAAAAAATCAGCCCCATCAGCACATGTCACCATGCACTTTGAAATTTGGTTGGCATTGTGCCAGGGGTCCTAATATGCCTTCCAGACCAATGTTGTAAAACTGAAACGAAGCATGCCATTTTTCTTGTTAAAATTGTGTAAATGGTTGGATCAAATTAAAAATTGAGGACAATTTTAAAAGTTCTTTTTAAAGTCATGTAACCTGGTAAGCTCCCAATAGGCCAAATGAGAGGTTTATATGATTGTTGTTGGTGGAGATTGACTCAATGACTCAGTGGTGTATCCTACAATTCTTTTTCAAGTGACAAGTTTGAACATGGATTTTAAAATTTGGTTAGCATATGTAATTTGTGACATCAGATGGACTGTTCTGTATACCTCAACAGTCCATCTGGGAAAAAGCCCACAGAAAGTGTTTCAGAATAGGCAGAACCTGTAAAATAGCCATCAGGTGATTGGACGAATGTTCCGTCAATCACATTCATTATAAACCTGTTGGACAATGTGGTAGATAGGCACGACTGCTGCGACGTAAAGAGCAAAATGTGTGTGACTTTGTAGGACAAACTTTTGACAAAACATGTTGGAAGTGGGGCAAAAATATACTTTCTATTGAAAGTAAGAAGTTAAATGTGTAGTTATTTGTTTTTCATTTGATTAAGAAGTGTGATCTAGATCTGATAAACTTGCTATCGAAGCTGTTAGCATTTATGTAAATATCTTTTTGAAGTTAAGCTTTTGGCTGTCATCTTGCTTGTAGCTCCCATCTCCTGGGCCTTCCTGCTTTCTGCAACTCACAATCATTGTAGATTGGAAAAAAAAAGATCTGCCTGGTCATAAAAATTGAACTAGACCGATCCATCTGAACTAAAAGGTTAAGGCACAAGTATCATGCCAAGATCCAAAAAAAGGTTCCTGAACCATATTGGTAAAATGACAGTTATTTTGAGTCTTTGGTTATTTTTTTATTGTGAACATGGCAAATGATCATGTGTTCAGCTCTACGCTCCTAAGGGTTTCAGACAATGGGCTTCAAATTTTGTGAAGAGTAAGACCAGAGTAAGACCTGTTTTCATGAAATTATTCACAGGTATTTTAACTCGTCACCTCATTTGGCTAGCTCATTGCCTTTTATCATGCTAATTTAGACATGTTTTTCAGCACTGAGGTATTGATTTAAAACTAAAGTGCCTTAAAAAAAGTCTGATTTTATCATAGCTATTTTAGATGGAAAACAAGATCAGGATTGACACACAGCAATAGCATGAGGTGACAGAGTTCTATTTAAGTTAATAGTGCTGCATTTCAGTTCAATATAACTGTTGATGTGCTAAATATTTATTGGCTGTAATTCCAATCAGCTTTCATAACCACAACTCGCACAGTTCTTCTCTCAGCTCCAAACATCAGGATATAATGAACGGGTGTTCAGAGAGGTGACTAAAAGCAAAACTTCTGACCTATTGCATTAATTCATGAAAAAATAAACCAGTATTGTTTGATTTTGATCATCTGTGGCATCACTAGTTGTACATATTGCAGTTTTAGAGAAATCGTATTTTCCAAATTCAGAATTTAAGTCATGTCTTGAGGTGCTTATAGGCTCAGAAGCTCTTAACTGCTAAAGATTAAAAAACATACTCTCTGAGATCATTTGCATTCACTTCCACCAATGTTCAATCTTTATTGAGTTAAAGGTCTATAAAAGCTCTTAACTGCTAAAGATTAAAAAACATACTCTCTGAGATCATTTGCATTCACTTCCACCAATGTTCAATCTTTATTGAGTTAAAGGTCTATAAATCTGCTACATGAAACCGACCTAAAAAAAGATAACCAATCACAAAGGCCAGAAGCATCTCCCAGAGCAACATCCATGTGAATTAAGGTCAATAGTTCTTTCACTAGAAATAAAAGGACATTTTTGGTAAGTTACAGATTGACAATATGTATATACTTCACAATTCAGAAAGGATATCGGAATATGAACAACTCATTCCCTAAGTCTTTTGTCATTCCAATCTACCATTTAGAATTTAATATTATTTCATTGACTTATTTAAATCCTGGAGTCAACAACATGCTAGTGTCAAAAGTCAGTATATACCACTAATGCTGGCCTTACAGCCAACAATTTCACAAGAAAGTATCTTTCACTAGAAATAAAAGGACATTTTTGGTAAGTTACAGATTGACAATATGTATATACTTCACAATTCAGAAAGGATATCGGAATATGAACAACTCATTTCCTCAGTCTTTTGTCATTCCAATCTACCATTTAGAATTTAATATTATTTCATTGACTTATTTCAATCCTGGAGTCAACAACATGCTAGTGTCAAAAGTCAGTATATACCACTAATGCTGGCCTTACAGCCAACAATTTCAAATTGATTTTAATTAATAGATGTTTCCAAAGTTAGAGTAAAATCCTGAGCTGTGCCGTAGAGTAGCCTACTTGATTTCAGTAGTTTCAGGGCAGTCCTCCTACAGTCTTGGCATCACTATTAAATGAAACATGTTAATTATATGACAAGTCTTAAGGCCTGTCTGATGTAAATTGTGCTTTTAATGATGTGATTGCAATAAATAAATTAATTAATTAATTAATTTAAAAAAACCTCAGTGAGCTTATGAGTACCAAACAGGAAGCTATGGCTGATAAACAGAGTAGGGGGGAAATAATGTGTAGCTCCCATCCATATAGGACAATGGAAAAATAAGAAAAAATAGTGGATATATGGAGACAAATGCCCCCTTTGACCAGCATTGGAGAGAAAAAGGATATGCAACAGTCAAAATCTGCCGTGGATCGATTGAAACTATGGCAAACAACCTTATGAGTTGACCACAATTACAAGCTAACAGACACCTCGGCTAAAGATCATTTACAGTTAAGTTAATCTTGCTGTAGTGTTTTCTTTGGGTCTTTCTCTACTCTGCAAACATCTGTTTGTGCATAGATGATTTACTTTGCACATAAATATTTAACGGCAGTCTTTGTGTTAAATGTCCAATGTGAAAGTTAAATGCTAGCATAGTCTTCTCAGCAGGGATTTAGAGGACTGAATCAATTTCAGCCCTCATTCTTTACTTATCAACTTCATATGGCTTAAAGAGGGGGAAAGATTAAAGTAGTTCATCTTAACTTATTGATAAACAGTGCCTTAAGACAAACCATCTAATTTTCAGAGGTCTAGATGCCAAACTGAAAGTACACACCAATAGAGGGTATGCACTGATGTAACAGTTAATGCAGTTCAAAGAGCAACACGTAGTAATTGGTATTGGTGGTAAGAAACAATGTAACGCTAAAATTCGCCCCCAAAACTGTTGCATTGTTTGTAATTTTAAGAAGGCCCCCCATTTATTATTTAACTGATCAGAAACATTTATTGAATGACAAATACACAAAAATAATGTTGGTAATCAACAAAATGGATGTCATACTAATTTAGTTGTTTCATCAATTTGCAGCCAAATATTTGAAAGTAGCTGTTGCTTAAACGTTTAATTGTCAAACCAGCCATTGCATACACAATTCTCTGGGTTTTAATGAAGGTCAAAAACATAATCATATAGTGGCAGGTCATTTAAGATACTGACGTTTAGTTTTATTAATGATTTATGAAATTTAATGTCTCGGAGTTTCCTTGAGATAAAAACTTGAGAAACGATCAAGAAATAGAGTTCAAAGGAAATTCTACCTGAATACGTGTATGCTCAGTGATATTATCACAGCTAAATCTTCATGATAAACCTGAAGGTATGACTCCAAACATTTACTTAGCATCATCTCAGAATGTACTGTCAACAACTCTGCAGTTATTTTAACTCCGACCCTCTGCAGAGGTCTTGCAACTGCAAGCCAATAGGCGTAAACTGTCAACAAAAGAATGGCATGAAATCGCACTGAAAGGTATAATGGGTGGCCAGTGAAGAAGGTAGTTGCTTTAGTCTTTTTTTCTTGTTCATAGAGGTGCCTAATAAGGTGGAGGGGACATGTTAAACAAACACTAAACGGCATATAAAACTATAAAAAGATGGGATCTCTTTAAAGAAATACCCCTTACCCACTGAGACACCCACGCGTTTATTCCATGAGCACACTACACCCATGCAATGTAATGGTAATGATTTTATCCAGAAAAAAAACACAACGGCAAAGTAAATACCAGAGTTGAAACTGGAGGAGACTTTACTATGCAGAGGCGTAACCAGGTTAAGTCAGAAGGTGGTGTCCGTAACATGCATAAACTCGTGGAGAGGAATACCGGGATTGCGACCATCAATCTTCAAAAAGACAATATCACTAAAAAGAAAACCAGACATTCACTCATACGTCTCCTATACTGATGCACATTACTGGGCGCTTCTGACATTTTCTGAGCCTCAGTCAGCTTAAAAGGTGATGGTGGGTCTAGTTTTTATCTATTTCATTTTTTCTTTGTTAGTATCTGCTTCAGTACAATGAATAAATGTAGCTATCGTGCATACACTGGCACATTTACATTGGTGTGCATTGCTATGATGTTGATTGCCTAAATTATGAATTTTATAAATAAAAAAGGACCTTGATATCATAAAACATGAGTATTTATGTCAAGATTGCACTGATAGCGGTGATAAAACAATATCACAGATAAAACAGACAAAAAAGAGAATACTCCCTTGAACTGATAGGATGTAAAGATCTTAAAATAGTCTACCATCTGTATATAGAACCCAAGGCCCTCTGGTTGACCCAATCTGGCTTAATTAAAATGATTTAAAAAAAAGGTTTGACTAAAACAAAAATCTTATATTATTTGTTGCTCAAACTGCCACACACCCAATCAATAACAATAACTCACATTGGAAAATATTTTTATTTTTGTAATAAAGAAGAAAGACTCCTGCATGAAGTTGGTCATCCATTGTGTTCACCAATAAATAAAGTGACGCAAGTGTCTGCAATGTAGGTTTTAGTATTCTTTTTGATCTGGGGCTGAAATAAATTGCTCAGACTTGTACGCTGTTTGATCAATTATTTTCTTTTTGCTCGATGCACACTTTCATACTTTGGCAAAAATAATGATGTTAAGTAATTAAAAGTGAATTCTTTATTTAACAAGCTGTGTGACCTCCAATATGTGGGCTGATGATTTTTATGAAACATGGAGTGGGTTTGGACTGGCTGGTCCTCGGACAATGTTTTCAACTCCCTTATCTTCAAAACACCGGTGCTCAATATCTTTTTTTCCCCCCCGAGCACTGTAGCATGTGTGTAGGCCTGTCACTATAACAAATTTTGCTTATCCCAAAAATGATTGATGATAAAAGATATTATTGTCAATATTATATTGATTTTTTTTTCATTTTTTCATTAATGTAATTATAATTTATGTCATGATAAAGTGAGTACACCATATCAAAAGCAATAAACTTTAATTTCTTAAGAGTATTTAACTGTAATTGGAAGGTCAAGATCTTTTAAATAAAATAAATTAAACAATATTATCAATTTAACAAACAAAAAAAGAGAAAAAAAACAATGAAAATGAAATAGACTCAGAAAAAAATTGCATGTAAATAAAAATAATTATACTAATCAAAAACAACAAATAGTAGACCCTGGCTCTGTAAAGAAAAAAACGAAACTCCAATAATAACAAACACAAAAGTAAAAACAATAAATAAAATGTAGTTTATACAGTTCCAGAATTGTTTGTGACATGTACTTTCTCCCAGTCAATTTGTACTGTCTGTCAAAAATTCGTAACATTGCTGGCTTTTCAACCATATTAACGGGTTGCATTTCTTTTGCAATGTAGCGAACAACACTGTCTGTGAGCGCGCACCATTTTGCGCTTTTATTTATATTAACTTTGCAGACCAAACGCCTCAGTAAGCGCTAACTGTCGGGACGAAGGCTCCGCTGCACCTCCCCTCTGCCTACGGACCTCAGAGGTGTCTGGGTGCAGAATGTTTTATTAAGGCGAGGAAACGCCTTCTATAGTGTGGGCACGCATTATTAAAGCGTTACCTCACTATAATATAGTGAGGGAACGTGATAAATTAAGCGTTATCTTGCTATAATAAAGTGAGGGAACGCTACAATAAATTGAACACACCTATGTTCTTGATGAGCGCTCGTGATCTGAGATGATGCATGCTGTTCATGTAACCATTACACAGTGACAAAGAAAACAATGGAAATGATTTATGCTATTTAACTTTGATATAGTGAGGGAACGCCTTATTTATCCTGTCCCCTCACCAGTGTTGGGAGTAACGTAACGGGTAATCTAATTAATTACTTTTAATGTATTTTTTTGGGGCATTTTGTGCCTTTATTGATAGGAGAGAGACAGTGGATAGGCTCGTGAAAGGGGGTGAGAGAGCAGGGGAAGACACTCTGCAAACCGGTCACAGGCGGGATTCGAACCTGGACCGGCAGAAGCAAATACATGGGGTGCCTGGTTGCTAGTCACTCCACCAAACCAGCACCCCTAATTAATTACTTTTTCATGTGTTAAAACACCGTTAATGTTACTGACAGTGAAATGTGGCGAATTACTTTGCACCAATGTCAAGCGGCTGTTATCTGACCTGCCTCACCCCCAAATTCCACAGCACACGGATGCGCCGACAGACAAACCCCACTGGAAGCGCCGTGACGCTCCTCGGCGAGCAGTGATGCAGGAATGAGTCTAAAAACCAATGAGACAGCATTTAGCACTTCCTCTTTCCCACCCCTCCTGAGTTTTTTTTTTTGAGCTTGCAGTCGAGGGAACAAAAATATGGCCTACAGAAAATGTCATATGGAACATAAAATTACAGTTGTAAGTGAGCATTCAATTGTTTTTTTTCCAATAAATCATAGCCTGATGTTTTAATCAGGAGGTTCTCTCTGTTAAGTCAAAGGTTTGTCTTTAAGTGCTTTTAATAATGGAGTTTGAATTAACATTGCTCCTGAGTAACCTGGTATGAATCACATTGTCTGTCATGCGTCAGCTTGATGCATGCTTGACTCCCCGAACATTTTTAGCAGAGGACATAAGTTAAAGTGACGGCACAGGCAGAGATAAATGTCTTGGTTTAAAATTACCATCCCAAGGTCAAAGCAGTGGGACATTTCAATTAGGGTCCCTTCTGAGAGCAAATTTAGGTGGAAAAAGGAGAAGTACTTAAGAGAAAAAATGACTGTTTAATGGAACTGTCATCCTTGATTGAAATTTGAAATGGAGAAGGGCAAGCAGAAATCTTGGTGGAAAGGATTAATTTGAATTTAGTTTTTTTATGAAAATGAGATCTGAACGGAATGCATGATAACTAGTCTATCTATTTTTGACTGACTTTGAGGACTGAGTTTACTGTTTTGATAGTTTTTAATTTGTTTTTAATTTTCAGGAAAGAGGATTTGTGTAAAAAAACTGTCAATGAGATTTTCATAGCAAAACTCATGCCAGTTGCACCCCTGTGTTTTTTCCTGCTGTGGAAGTAGTTGGGAAGGAGTGGAGGCATCACAGTCATGTGAACTAAGTGTCTTTTCTTTTTCACTGTTGGATCAAAAACAAAGCAAATGAGATTACTTGACGGTAATTTTGTTTCTAGCTTGATTTGACCAACATGCAACCAGTGGGTGTCTAATGAAGAAGACAGTAATAACACAGTCGTCCAAAAGGGATGAATATGATGCACTGTCAAAGGGAGAACATTTCTCCTATTATCCTGCTTATTAGTCCAACAAACCCCCTGCTCTAATGAACAGTGTAGAGGCTGTTTGTTGGAGAAATACCACCAAATGACAGTGGCTCACCATTGTTTTACAGGAAAAATGTTTCCAAGCATCCATTTAAAAATTCATCCTGCCTATCCATAGTTTTGATGCTGTGTAAATGCACAATAACTGACCTCAAGATTGTAAGAGGTCACATTTTCAGATTTAAGTGGACCATGAGAATAGGACTGTGTTGGCTCCCTTCACCTTCTGTAAATTGGTAGATACACCATATACCCAAATACATGCAAAACAAGAAAACAAGACAAAAATAAAAGTAAATAATAGAGCAGAGTTAATGCTTAGTATACCAAAGACCATAGCCTATGTTTCTGTTTGATCAAAATGGTTAAGTGGTGTTTGAAGGATTTGTTCATGGTTTAACTGTGCCAATTCAAAGGTCTAAAAATGTTGTCCTTCTTCACCAAGTTTACACCTGCTCCATATCTTTCCAGATTACCTTTTAGATATCTATCTTCATGTTGGATTTGGTATCTCTAGGAACCCCTTTAATTCTGTGAGCTGTCTGACCACACCCTCTCAGGAAGGGGTGTGGTCTTAGCTTTCCTGTGTTGTGCTTTTGCGTTTACTGGGGCCACACATATTTGTATAGACATGATTCTAAGGTCAAAACCTCTGGCACAACTTCACCAACTTCCAAGGTGCTTGTTTTATCACAAACTTTGTATATCCCTGTGCTATCCTTTATGGTCCTTTTTCTATGTATATAAATAATGTTACACTGATCCTCTGCTCAACTAGCATCTTAAAATGGCTTCCAGTGCCAGCACCATCCAATGGAAGCTGTCTTTCAGGCCTTTTACCAAAATGGTGCTGATGATACCTCCCTTTGGACACTTCCCCTCACCCCTTGCCAGCAGCTTAATGGTCAAAAATCACATGGTGACTCAAGTGACACACCCCTACAGCCAATCCATAGACTATCTCAGATTGTAGCTTCACATGACTGGCCAATTCTTGGAAATGTTTGGTCATTCCAAACTTTTTTCAATTTCAACTCTACCTTTTATAGCCTAAGTGTTGTTTTGATGCATTTCTGATTATCCTGATGAAGGTCACAAGTCGAAACGCGTAGGTCTAATAAAGTTATTTCCTGAACTACAAGTGTTGCTGACGCTCTTTTGATCTCTTATAGACATGATTCTCTCACTGGAACCTGCTGTGGCCTAAAAGGCTGTTTTAGCATTTGCCAGCCAACGAGGGAATGTGGCATGTCCCCTTTTGACATTGTTAAGGGGGAACTGACTCTATGAACACATGTTTTCTGAAAGGTGGAGCTAGCAACAGTGGAAGAATATAACTTTTTCTCAATATGCAAACGTCTATAGACAGGACATAGAATATATAAGAACAGTTAAGATACCTTGCAGCACCCTTGAGCTTTCATTAAAACAAAGGTGTTAATCTGAAATAATAAAACTAACATGAATTTATAAAGATTTGTCTTAAAAAATAACAAGTTTTGCTTCATACAATATTTTAAAAGGCCATGAACCATCACAACAATCCCAAATATACTGAAGTGTGTAAAGAATTTTCATTTTTCATACCCCTCACTCACTCATAAACCCACTACAAGATTATATAGATGTGATGTTTCATTCTCATTCCCCCTGGAAGCTCATGCCACTCCTGCAAAGTTACTGTAAATACAAGATATGCTGGAATGCAGATTATGTCTATTTTTCTATAACGCTGTCTGAAACATGGCTGAATGCACATTATAATATCCAGCTGTACAGCCGCAAACAAATGGTGTAAAGACTATGTGGTCCACATCTGCTTCTCAGACAACTTTATGTGAAAAGGTAGTGAGGACATTAGATAGTATCTGTGACTTGAGCTGAAGGTTGTAGTTTCCACATGGAGGCACATAGAATGTGTTATGGAGTTATGAAGTGACAGTAAATATAAAGCTCTGGGTCTCACTGTTTTATCCAGCTGAATGCCTTGCATGTGTTATTTAAATAGGATACATCAAATCATCTCCACCATATGCACATTGAAAATAACCTCTGAGCTTCACTGGATATGAAAAACAACAGCTGTGATGCTGTTGTGTGAAACTAAATGCTTATACATATATCCGATGCAGGCAGCAAGATTTAACAAAGTCTGACTTCTGCCCCCAGCACAGCTAAGAAACAGCTCTCCTCAAAGTCAACAACAATCTCTTCCTCTCATCAGAGTCAGGCCATCTCTGTATCTTTAGCCTCCGACACCTGCAACCACAATATCTTGACTCTCATCTGGAACTCCCCCTGATCATCACTGATCTTGGCTCATCCTTTTTCACTTTAAGACAACAATAACTCCTGCAATACAGCTCCTCTGTCTTTTTGGCATCCCCCAAGGTTTAGTGCTTGGTTCTTTCCTTTTACATTATTGACTTACCTACCCTCATAATAATTGTCCTTTGTCATTTTTACAGCTTGCAATGTTAAGCTGACATTGTCTAACCAAACAAGCAAAATAGCAACATAGCTATTTATTCAAGTTAAGCTGGAGTAAATCTCTTCCTGAAATCCAAAAGCATTCACATGAAAACATCTGGAGGGTGCATATATGGCTATCAAAGTGAAAGCCAAAGAAGAGAACCTAAGATCAGCTACATAAGACCACTGCAAAAAAACAGAAAACCACCTCATTGAAAGGGAACAGTCAAGTTCATATAGTGTGGAAACAACAAGTTTTACTTTTGGATTAGGGTGACCAGTGACTTCAGGATCTATAGAATTTTGTAGTGGTAACAAACACCCGGAAGTTTATAGCATAAAATGACGTTATTATCACTGGCCCAAAATCCCTTGCTAAATCAGTTAACACTTTTAGTCCCAAAGTTGACCATTTAATTCTGTCACCCCCCTTTTATGTTTGCAATCCTAGTATGACATCTGCAGTCCTCGTATGATTTTTTGACAGTAACTTCTCTTATTTAACTTTCCTAGATCTAGACTGAGCAACACACTTCCACACCAGCACCCTTTTCCCATGTTCATGTCAACATGTCCTCGAACATCACCAATGTATCCATTTCATTCTTACACTGCTACCCAGAACTGCCAAAATCAAGGGGCAGCAAGCCTGCGACCTACCATGTATCTGTACTTGATGCATACAAAGGGTCTGCATCACCGAAACCCAAAATTAGTGCCAAGCTATACTGTAAATGAAGGTTAGTATGTGAGGAATGGCTCAGCTTCATTGTTCTCTAAAGGACTCATGGTAGCAGTCTTACCAAATCATCTTGCTCTAAATGTATAGTTGCAAAATCACAAGTATGACTTCAAAACAATTACCCATATGAATCTCTTTAAGCATTGTCCCTTACACCATCCCATCCAAAATCCCTCTTAGCAACACCCTATCATATGCTCATGCCAACCCATCCTCCAGGAGTACTTCTCCTTGAGGAAATCTACAGTAACCCTGAGTTTTTAGCTTATACGTGACAAATTATCAACTGGAATATGACATATTTCTGGCAACATTTTTCAAGCCTGGTAAATGAAACCTACCATTAAAGTGTCACCTGAGTTTCTGAAAAAGTGTGTGATGTTGCCCTGTCTGCAGAGGTTGGAGTGCAAGGATTTCCAGTTTGTTCTCTAAATTACCACAGTGGCAGCCTTTCCCAATCAGCTTGCTCTGAATTGTTGGTTATTGAGGTAAAGAGGGTGCAACATTTAGGCCCATGATGCAATATATATTGAAAAACTCAATAATGATAACTCAGTCCCCATTGTCTCCAGTCTCTTTAATCTTGGCATTCTTAATAATGTGGTACTTGTCCCACGTTTTACTCTGGACAACGCACAGGTGTGGAAGAACTAATGGTCCAAACATCACCTCCACAAAGCATTATGCGAGTACTGTTCTTAGTTCTCTCAAGCAAACCCGCGTACCACTACAAGACCCAAACCCAGAAAAATCTCCTCAAGCATTATTGGAAGAGCCCCCTACAGTATCCAGTGTAAATCTTGTACCTCACTTTCAAGACCCTCAGTCAACAAGCCATTGGCTACTGAAATGACCTCTCTATCTGTCATAATCCTTTGTGCAGACTCTGCTTTTCTATTGCCGACCCCCTCTCTTCATCTCTCAGAGGCAGTAAACCTAGAGCACGGGAGTCCAAACTATGACCTGGGAACAAATACAACCAGTCGGCCATTTCAAATTGGCCCCGATAAATAGAATGAATAAAAACAACTGTGTTATTGCAGCAACTAGTGCTTATCAGGTTCATATTCTAAGTAATTTGCTCCATTTCTAGGCCCATATTGTAGAACATTGCACTACTTCCATTCAAGCATAAACTCTACTGCAGCGTTTCACAGCTTCTTGCAGTTGGCTTTTTTCCCTCACAAAATATGAGTCAGTCTCATCCGTCTGATGGGTATTCAATTCAATTCAATTTCAATTTATTCCGTATCATGAAAATACAGGTTACATACTGTACATTTACAAGTTCTGTCACATTTTCCATTTCATGATCGAAAAGGGGCAGGAAGAAGAAAAACTTATTAATACCAGCCCCTTTCTTGAAATAATAAAGCAAAAATACTTGATGGTCTAACCTTCAGATTTATAACAACCGATGCTGTTATAAATCATCGGTTGT
The DNA here is from genome assembly GCA_036419115.1 of Scarus forsteni. Taxonomy (NCBI): domain Eukaryota; kingdom Metazoa; phylum Chordata; class Actinopteri; order Labriformes; family Labridae; genus Scarus; species Scarus forsteni. Next base: position 24,401,731 of record JAZDUH010000443.1, read on the forward strand.
TATAAAATAGAAACAAGTAATCACCAAACAACTGGCAAACATACACAACTACTCACCATCAACAACAATAACATATAAAGCAACAGACCTTTCACCTATCATCTTCATATTTCCTTATTATTTTGTTTTTATACATTCTCTTAAACTGATTAATATTAGTACAGGCTTTCAAATCAATTGTCAAAGAATTCCACAATTTGACACCACACACTGAAATACACATTTGTTTTAGAGTGGTACGTGCAAATGGATGTTTAAAAATAACATTGTTCTAACATTGGTATAACATTGTTCTCATCTAAACCAAGAGTAAATCTTGTGGTAAGCTAGGGACACTCAGTGCATTGAAAATTAACTGGACAACTCTAAATCCTACAATATTAAACCTTATACACAAAATGAGACATGCAGCAATGTCGCCTATAGCCAACCATACATTTTTTTCTGTATTAACCCCTTGATTAAAAAAAAATAATAATAAAAAATAAAATTTAAAAATTTAAAAACTTTGACACCACTGACCTATGGGGACACTTCCTCCCTGGAGCCCAGTCCCCATATAAATGGCTCCGACCCGTTTGTATTAAAATTCCTCTTTAAGTGAGCCTTTAAAGAGGGATTATTCCCTATGATATTGATATTTTGTTTATTTGACCTCTGTATAACTTGAATCATAACAAAAGTAGTTGGTTTTAACTACAACATAACATATTGTTTGAAAATCAATAAAACTGTGCATACATTTGCTGCCTTGCATTGTTTGCGGTCTTTTGTATAAACAAACAGCAGGAGGTCAAAATAATAAGCCTGCTCTCCTCTTGATACTGACCCTCAAGCTGTCCAGACAAACCAGTGGGAGCTGCCACTGCAAGGACATGAGACAGAGCAGGCTTCCCACCGGCTACCAAAACCAACTGTGTTTGCTCAAACCTCTGGCCTTTTAAGGGACGAACCAGCTAGGTACCAGAGCTGGATCCACGAAGTGTAGTGTGGGGAATTTGAGCTCTTATATGGCTCTGCTAAGAATTGAGTGGCTGTTCTTTGAAAAAAAAAAATAAAGGTGGTGCATTATTCACACAGCTGGATGCAATAGTACTTTGAACAAGGATTGGTCATCAGACAAATACTTTTGCTTTTCAGTTGTTCCTGTTAGAGGAAAAAATAACTGAAATGCTGCATATTGGTAACCAGCCAACAGTGCTTCCTGGCTTGGAGAAAAAATGTCATGCATAGTCCTTGTTCTGTCAAAATAAATGGATATTTTTTGGATAGAAATTTAAATATATCAACAATAACTGTCTCAGCTTCCAAACTATATTTACACTATGCTGGACATTAAGGTAAAAAAGGAGTCAACATTTTAGTTGTGTGTTTTATTGAGTCGGTCTTATAAAGTATGTAATTCAGTTTTGCTTCATCAGTTTTTTTAATACTTAATTTGAATGTTGTGGGAGAGGGAGGCAAGCAGAAATAAAGCATCAACATATTTAGCTCTTTTTGGCATAATGGACCATCACTATCATGACAAACATACAGTTAAAACAGGGCCCTGTTTTAACCTCTTGGGATGTGTTGTTGTGGTGGCCACCAAGAGCCATGTGGGTAGTCAAGTGTGGTAAGGGGAAGTGGGTGTTTGGTACATTGGTTACAGTTTTCCTTTCAAATTTCCTTTCCATAAATGCCAAGCTGAAAAAAGCTATGTATTCAGAGTATGCAGAGGCAGGAGATCCAAAACTCCAGGAATAATTATCAATCATGACTGCATCCAATCTCTTGAGTTTGCTGTTGGTGCATTCTCACCAAGCAGTCTCGTTCACTTCAGTTTATTTTGGTACGCAAATACTGACATTTTTTTTATGGTCAATTGTTGGGAGAGGTGTCTAACTAACTGATCTGTCCCAACTCACTTTTTTGGCACCCTTCTGTAGAGTACCAAGGGAACCAATCTGACCCCAAAGGGTGAAGCAAGACACACTGCAGTCTATTGATTGGCTGAAAGAATCATAACTTCCTTATATAAGGTCCCAAATGTAATTCCCCAAACTTTAATGCATTTTTTGGCTGTAATTTTACAAAAAAATACAGAGTGAAATACAAATGAGAGCTTCAGGGTTAACTGTCCAACAGTGGCAAACCATTTTGAACCCGACCAAACTCAGGTCAGCTCAAGGACCACCCACTTGGTCTGTACTTTGCCATTCATCATTCCTGAGGACCATCTGCGAACAGCAACCTTAACCCTTCTTCATGCAGTGAAGTTTAAGAGTGCAAACTGAATTCACTGAAGGCAAGGGAGGCCAACTGCTGTTACCATCGGTAATGCCATAGAAAGTCAGCTTGCATAACCCCAGCTACCAAATCAACTCCCAAACATGGTTCCATCAGACCTCAAACCAGTCATCCTCTGGTCCCCAGCCCAAGCCTTTACTGATCCCTACTGTCACCAAACCAGACTGAGTGGTTGAAACATGTTTTGTTGTTTTTAACTATTTTCTTCCTTCCTCAATCAGGCTGTTTAAACTTTATAGTCACTTGGGATTTAAATCTTGTATCATTCTGTTGAGCTCCTTCTCTTGTATTTAGCCTATTAGTAGTTTATCTTGTTTTGTTTTGGGTTTTTATGCTCTTTTCAGTGGCCTGCTCATATTTTCCATGAACATTACTGCAATGTGCAAGCAGTCTTAGTATCCTTAACCATTAGTTTAATAATTCAGCATTTAATATGTCAATGTTCCTAGACGTAATTACATTTTGAGGGGCTGCCACAAGAGAACTGCCAAGGCCCTAATTGTCCTTAATATGGACACTGCTTTTGTCACAATACCATGGTATGCATTACCTAAAGCAACTACTGCACTTTTCAAGTACTTCCATTGCATTGAAGTACCCCCGTACATTTGTAGAGTCCATTATGCTTCATTATACGCTGTACATGATGTACTTTATCAGTAGTAATGTAATTTAGATTTATCAGAAGGGTGAAATACTTCTGAGTGCCAAGTGCACATATTGCAAAAGGTCAACACAACAATAGTTCGGAGTGCATTTACTGGCAAGTGTGTCAAGTTCCGAGGTTTAATGTGAGATCCCCCATTAGAGGGAGTGTGATTAACTTTGTGAGAGCTTCTACCACATCCAGGGCGAGAACCACAATGAGGGCCTGGGCAAGAGATATGATGAGCGCTCAGTTAAGAGGCTGTGTGAGAATCAGAGTGTCGACACATATTAGAGCCAGGGTGAGAGTGTGAGATGGGCCCTACATACTTCACACTGCTGTGTGGCCCAGATACATATTCTGGCAGGTCCGCAGAGATGATGCAATGCTTACCATGTCCCTTCACAATGTTTCCAAAAAGAAAAAAAAAAAAGAAAAAAGTGCTCTCTATGACTGGAGGACTGATACATGTAGGTTTGACACCCACATAAACTGGTATACTGACAAATTTTTATTTAAAGTAGTTTTTTGTTTCAAGTTATAATCAAATCACAAATTCAAAAATGTAGTGTTAAAGATTTAACAAAAAGTGTTTTAGATTGATCTGCTTGAGAGGACACTATTCAGAAATATAATTTACAACACACTTGGGGGAAAAAAAAGAGTACAAGCTGTTACTGCCAAAGCCAAATTGAAGGATAATGGATTTCATTGCAGATGGAAGAGATGGAAACAAAGGTCTGTTGTTTCTATGTTCAAAATAACTCAGTCACACTAGAGAAATGTAGTTCTCTTCAATAACATCATGGTACATAAGACATCTATCATGTGCTTCGTTAAATGAAATCTCAGTGCTGCCTAATGCTTGGCGCACATTAAAAGACTTATTTTGATTGTATGTTAGTAAAAAAAACAATTGAGGAAAATGGCAGACTACATAGCCTACTTCACTTAAGCTGTGAATGTGAATGTACATCTCCTCTTTAGATAGCCCAAATAATGTTTTTGCTGAGTTTGTGACCTTCAGTGTTTTAACTCTCCTCCCCTTGATAAAGTCCTTCATTGCAAAAGACAAGGTTTCCCCAGCCTCCATGGACCTGCGTGTGTGACATCTCATCATTAATTTGTTTGCAGTTTAGTCCATTTGTTTGGAGTTGCAAATCCAGAGCAGAGAAGAGACTATAAAATAAATGTAGTCATTTATGGCATGGAGCTTAGTAGGGATGTAAAGGTATGAAAATTTAATATCAAGGTTATTGTGACCAAAATTATCAAGGTTATCATTATTATGGCAGTATTGTTGCAATGTGCTCAAATGTTCAAAAAGGAATTACACACACAATTCAGGACTTAAATATTTCAGTACTATAACTGTAACATCCTGCCTGGTCATGTTTCATCTTTTTTGTCAATGCATATGTTAGAAATTGTCCTTAGAGTAAATTTTTTCACCCTTTTTACATGAGTAATAAAAAGTGAACAATTCTGGGAGGTATTTGTCATTGTTATGCAATTAATGCTTAAAACAGTGTGCAATTACAAGAAAAGAAACAAACAAACCAGCTTTTGAACAACTAAACAAACATGTTCATAGTTATTGAAGTTATTTTGTTGTGCCAGCAACCGCTGCGTCTTCTAACATAGTTTTATTTAGTTAAAAAATTGTGTATTTAAGAATGCCCTGACCCTCTTCCTCTCTCTGGTTCCTTACTGAGGTAATCTTTCTCAACAGTCCAGCCAGGCCCTTCCCCTCTGATGCTGCTGTGGGGGTGTTTGTGGCTCTTACTGCCTCACAGAGATTTTTTTCTGCAGACAAGGTGTCCGTCTTCAATTTTCTGTAGACAGATGCCCATCGTCACTCAGTTTCTACTCGGCATCCTTTTAAAATCAAAACTACAACCAGACTTCAGACTTGGTCTGTTTTGAAGGGGGAAAAATCTCCATTATATTGTCTGTGGGGGCTCCAATGCCATACTTTCGCTTTTACTGGCCAAACCAGTAAACAATTACAACTGCGTATGCTCGCCTCCATCTGAGGGACTGCTGCAGCTTTGCCAAGGAGCAGACACTTCATTACGGTATTTCCAGACAGTAACCAGCATCACTGTGAGTTATTGACAAAGTGTGGTAATAAAACACGGTTTAGCAGTAATTAAAACAGAAAAATGTAATGGTAACCATCTGAAATTTTACCATAGTTAATCATTTTACCAGTAACCATTACATCCCTAGTGCCAAGCAGTGTTGACCAGACCATTTCCCACAGACCAGTGGACCAATCAGAGCAGACGAGGCCCACAAGGGCAGGAGTGCTAAGAGTTCCAGACAGACTGAAATAAGCGGTAGATTGGGAGTACTTTGAATACCAGCATCATTTTAAGTATTAGATATTGAACAAACTGCACCAGTCATCAAAATCAAATTTTAGAGTTAGGACAAACTATGTGCTCTGCTAAAGTAGAAATGATAACTTGGCAACCTTGAGAAGTAGATGAATCTTTTAGTTTTAATATTGATCATCAAGTAGATCCGTCAAAGAAAGCTGACCTAAGTCCTTTAAAGAGAAAGAGACCGGCATGACAACAGCAAGAAACACATACAAGGGCATTAATAATGGCAGCTCACAATGACATTGTTGTGGTTGTTGCCATGGCTACTTTTTAAATAAGAATCAAAAAAGTCTTCTTTATTAAGAAAAAAAAATAAAACAACACTGGCAGTATTTCTTGATGAAAAAAAATGTTTTTCCTCCTCTTCCATCAAGTTTTGAGGTCTCCTTTATTTGTCAACTTGATCATGTTATGTAGTTTTCTTTGGCAGCTGTGCCTTTGCACAATGTCATTTAACTGGTTTAAAATATATGTGGTTGTCAGAACAGAATGCCAAATTGCCCTCTACATATTTTAACAGGCACTTTCTAAATGTAGTCTAGATAGACCAGTGAAAATATATCCTGTGGATATGTCAATCTGTCCATCTGGCCTGTCAGGATAATGAATGGACAATGGGTGATTAAAAATAGTACATTTCTGTGTTTACACAGTGATTTTCACAAGTCAAGTCAAGTCAACTTTATTTATAGAGCACCTTCAAGAAGACAGCAGTCGATCAAAGTGCTGTACACAAATACATAGAAATAAATAAATATAACAATAAAACCATGAGTTAGAATCAAGAGTTGTAATAAAACATAAAAAGTTTTCTGTACAAGATAAGTTTCACCTCATTAAAGCAAAATCAAGCATTAAATTTAAAAGCAGACCCAGGAACCATACCTGTACTGTGTTCATCCTGTCTTTGACATGTTCTACCAATGTGGACAAACATATATTTGAAAAATAAGGTAAATATTGCTCACTCCTTTAATTTTGGTCTTTCTATTTCAGATATGTGTAGTTTCTGGTTCAAAAAGGCAAGCCCCCTAAAATGGTGATATTCTCTCTCAATTATCTCCATATGCAGGGCGGGCTATGATTTAGGAACATGCTCGCGAATATGAAAATCAACATGCTCCACAGTCGTTACAGATCCAGAATAAATCCACAGTGATGCAGCCATCAAAAAGGTGGCATGCACAAGTTTATATCTTACCAGCTAATGTGTTCAAAGCAGGATTTATTTCTATAACAAAAACCTAACAAGCTTCTTGAGAAGATATTCTCCCCGACTTAGCAACATACTTCATGTGACTATTGGCAGATTTTCCATGCTTACATGAAAGGAGTTTTCGTCTGCTTCAGACGTGTTTTAGAAATAAGATTTCTATTTGTCCCTCCCCTATGACAGCAGAAAAGGCAACAACAACTCAATTTGTGTGCTCAGGGTTTGCTCCAAGGCTGCCACACTTGCTCTTCAGAAAACAAATATCCAGTGGAGTCGTGCTAACCAGCCTCCAGTCATTAACGAGAGGTGGACGGGCCTCTTTGATCTGTGCCACGGAGTAAAAATTAGTCCATGAAGCGGTTATTAATTTCTTCTCTGCATCCTGTGTCCTTGTTTGTCTGGAAAAAGACAAAGACCGCCTGCGTACACGATGTCTCCAGCTCCCCTGGTCCTCAGTCCTGCTCCCCCCTTATTCAACTCTTCAATTTCCCCCTACTCATCACTCTCCCCCCAATCCAATCTTCATTCGTGAGTTGTTGTGGTGTCTGTGACACTATCAAGCATGTGAGGAGGGTCATTAGCACAGCCATCATTAAATAAATGAAATCAATCCCAAAAACAGCTGGCTCCTGGGGAGGGAAGGGGGGTTCAGGGAATAGACCTGGAGGCTCAGGCAGAAATAATTGATGGCGATGCTGTTGTTATTTGTGTTTACTTGTATGTGTGTGCGTGTGTGTGTGTGTGAGTGTGTGCGCAAGGCCGCTAAATTGTGGAGCGCCTTATATTACAAGCTTTAGATTGTTCTCGATCTTGGCCACAGTAATTATGATGTAAGTGGAACAACAGCGTGAGGTGTGTGTGTGGTAATTAACCCCAGGCAGCTGAGAAATGAGTCTAATGAGTAGAGCGGGATGGTGAATCTGTTCAATCAATCCTTTCTCGCTCTCCCTCTCCTCTGGAGCATTTAAATGTATCAGTGACCTTGTAATGGTTAACTGCGACACACATTTGAACCCATTTAGCACATCACCGTCTCTTCATTTATTTTTCTTCGCTTTTTTTTACCCTGATGAAGGGGATTCAAGGAGTCTGGTTTGACTTTCTGCTGCAAGTTTTTTTTTATCGAGAGCCCATAAGAGTGTGAAAAATGTTACACAGTGGTCAATCTCGCAAGCTATTTTCTACATCAAATTAATACAGCAAACCAACGAAGCCTTGAAATGTTGGTATATGATTAACATGAAAATGCAATATTAATTTAAGAAGTAAATTTCAAAGAGATGAGGGTAATAGAGTGAAGCGTACATTAGGGGCCACTGAATGAACGCCATTACAGCAGTAGTGTTACCATCAAAAATACACGGCAATAAAAACAAGGCCAGTTGTATGGCTGTAAATCAGTGACAATCTTCAATATAATGAACTAAATATCATATTAATTAAAGGGTCATTTCATGCAATTAAAATCCCTGTGGAGCTATTGGAAATTAAAAAGCACAAGAGGCCAATGCATTCAAATTCATGACAGAGTCAGATTCAAACATTTATGGGAAGAATGTTTTAAATAAAATAAAATAGAAATAAAGGACATATAGTTTTCTTTATTATTGCTTATGTAGCAAGGCCATGGAGAGTTTCACATTTTTTCTTTTCTATAATAATCAGAATGTATTGTATTCCAGTCCTCTTTATCATTTCATCAGCTAAATCCACAAACTTTATGCATGTTCTCATACAGCCTTGTTAATGTCGACCTACCAACACATCTATGCCGACATGACAAGAAGAAGAAGTGAACAGACAAAATGTGATTTGGTCTGCAGAAAGGGAATGTGATAAAGGGATTTTTTGTTAATAGGTAAAAAGTAATAATGCAGCCTTGTGTATGCGTATAAAAGGCAAAAAAACAAAAAAAAATGGGGCAAGGACAGAACCTTGAGGCACACCCAGTGACTGAAGGGCTGAAAAAAAATCCTCTCTGAAATAGCTTGGGGATCAATTTAGGTCAGCCAAAGTGGCATTCAATAAAAAGTCTTCCATTCAAAACTAAAATGAGTGTCAAAGTGTCAAAAGAAAGCGTAATGCCAACAGTGACCTAAGAGGTAGTTGGCATTACACTTCTGTTTCTCATTCATTTCAAATAACTTACGCTAACTGTATGTTTATGCTGAGTGTGTCAATGTCCGGTTGCTTTTGTATTGCTTGGTATGTGATAAACATTGTGTTATTAACTTGGTAAAGCATTTTGAATTGCTTTGTGCATCAACTGACTTGCCTTGTTTTCCTAGAAATCACTGGACAAAGATGGCTGAGAGGTGTAAATCAGAGTAAGAAGTTTGCACAAAACTAAAAGTACTTTCACTGGATTATCAAGGTATCAGATTGCCTTCTGTAATCAAAAACAAAAGGAACCTTCAAGTATTATATCAGTGGCCCAAATCATTTTGTCAGTTGGTGTTTTAAGGCATGCATGCAGTTTTGTTTGTCTACTTTACAAATTTAGCTTAGAAGTATGATGAAGAAAACTGTTGAAAATAGCGATAATAGTCACTTTGTCTCAGTGAATAAACAGGTGCAATGGGGTCCATCTAAAGTCCATTGCACATAGCGGGATGTTTATGAGTGTGCCTGCTATGACACATGCCAGAAAAGGAGTTTCAGGGTCAAAGCAAGGTCTGGCTATGTCTCATATGGAGCAGAGGTCGTTGGGGTGAGCTGCAGGATTCTGCACCCAGCAGAGGAAATGGCACATTAATCAGTTTAGCGACATAATCTGTCACAAATGGTGTTGTACACAACAGCCAAACGAACAACTAACTGCACTATTAGTGATGCCAATCAGTGCAGTGTTCACTCACATAACAAGGCAAAATTGCAAGACTAGTTCGCATGGCGAGGATGCATCAATATAATTGGAAAATCCTGACTGGAAACCTGTTATTTTCGAGCGGGTAATGGGCGAGACATACTGTGAGTGAATAGATTGAGTTGATGATGTAGAACATCAGATAGCAGAACCCCAGTTCATACACATTACAGCACTTCTGTTTGGGCATATTGGATTGAGATGACAATCACTTCACTATGGGGTTCAAGTGCCGACTACTGGCTTTAATCTTCAAGTGTTTGCATTCAAAGCTGTTTGATCAGATGTGGGTAGTCCTTTGCAATGCCTAATAAAAGTCTATAAATCAAAAATTGTATTTTAAAATCCAATGTTTTTATGGAACATAATTTATGCACAATGAACAAGGCATTGTCCAAATAGCTTCAAGACATATGAAGATAATGCACGTTTTATCAAAGACCACCACAGATTAGGATTAGACAAACTGGAACGAGTCTCATAAGAAAAGAGAATCAGTGAGTAAAAAGTCTTCCTGAAGTTGATCAGTGTAATTGATGTTTGTATGAGGGCAAGAAAACAATTTACAAGGTACTAAGTACAAGGCTATTCTCAAAAGATGGAAGCTTTTTAACCAATATGTTGGCCTGAAGACCATTTATTCACAAATTAGCTGTTGCCTAAATGACCTGAGCTGCGTCAAAGACCTGTTTTGTATTGAAACCTACAACAGGAAAAGGAGAAGCAGAATCTGAAATAGTTACTTTCTTCTGTTGCCATCAGAGGGAAAAAAAACCCTGGGTAACTTTTCAGCAATACTAACACCTCACGCTGTTGTTCCAGTTACATCTACTAATGCTCAGCTGTGAGAACTTTATGAGCTTAAATTAAATTGAATGATTAAATTCTTAAAATTGAAGATAAAATTAGCACCTCCTTCACCAGGACCTGCTGTACCATTTAAAGTAGTTAAACATTATTTAGACAATTTTTCTACAATTGGCCTTCGTGGACTAAATTCTGTCAACCTGCCTTTTAGACCTAATCCCAACTAAGCTGTTGAAGGAGGACGTTGCCTTACTGTACATTCACACCAGAAGCGATCTGAGCATCGGCGGCGTCCAGCTGCCATTCATTTTCTATGATTGCCGGTGTCAGAGGGCGATCGAGGCGACGGCGGCCACGAGTGGTGCAATGCAAGTGTCATGAGCAGCGTGGAGAGGTGCGATGCAAGCGTTGCGAGTAATGAGCTGAAGCTGGAAGAAGCTCAACTTTATGCAAATGAGCAGTGGCGTGACCGAGGCGTCAGCCAATTGCGGGCGGATCTGGATTCCCATGCTGAAGACTTTGAGAGGGAGGATGAGCAAACAACTGAGGAAAAACTTATCATTGCTGTCTCCAGCGTCCCAAGTGCCATCAATGGTGAAAGAGGGAACCGAAGTCCCGTGTGCATCATAAATACACTTTCCATCCCCATAAATGACCTCCTGCTTCGTGCAAACGTTCCAGAAAAAGGGAGGTAAAGTCCTAACAATGAAATAGCTATGTGACTTCATTTAAAACCCCCTGTTTGATGACTTTCAGTCAGGATTTAGAGCTCTTCACAACATGGAAAATGCTCTAGCTAAAGTAACTAATGACTTACTGTCAGCTTCAGATAAGGAGATAGATAGAGACAGATAAGACGAGGTCACAAACAATAAATAAAATAAAATTTTGTTAAATACACAACTTTCCATATACAAACAATGTCTATTAGATGAATGGTATCAACCAGTGGCCATGAAAATGGTGAGTGTCGAAGTGATGTGGCCCTTGGCTGTGTTTGCATTATTTTTGCTTTTCCAGCTGTATCGTTTGATGAAGTACTAATAAGTTGGTATATTTTTGACATAAAATTCCTAACAAAGAATGGGAAAGGACAATTCCTTTTTCCCTGGCGCTGTAACTATGGCATCTATTAAAACAGTCGGCGGTTAATACATTCACTTGTTCAATTGTAACATGTAAAAATTTTGAGGGAGCATTTCAGAAAGTGTTGCAAATGTTGTTCATTTCAGCTACTTTAATTGGTATATTTTATTAGTACATTTTACTACTAAGTCTGAATGCAAATAGCTAAAAATAACTTAATATGAGTAAAAGAGCAAAGGAGTTTAATAAGCTTAATGTCTACTTCAAATACAGAACTGCACTGTAACCATCGCTGTTTTCACTGTCTAATTGAAAAGTACATTTGATTCACTATTTGGATTACAAAATGCGCTTCAACTTTTTAGATGATTTAAGTAATGTTTTTATTTTAATCAAAATGATTTTTTTTTTTAATTTAGCTTCTGTTTCAGTGATTTTATCTTCATATTAAATCACTTGTTTTTATGCTTTGTTGTTTCATTGATTACAGATAAAACTTTATTCTTATGTGTTGTTTTTCTTTGTCACTTGTGTTCTGGTGTATTGTTTGAAGCACTTCAAATTTAATTATTGTTAAATATTCAGAAATAAATCTGCCTTGCCTGATAGAGTGCAGTGCACACTATTGGCGTGTTTTGATCAGTGCAGGTCAGTTGTCCATCAACATCAAATAATGACATTTATGATGTTTATTTTGTTACTTTTCATATAAAAAAATATTGTAATTGTCACCATGGAGTTTTTGTCTCACACAGCAGGCAGGCATGAACACCCTGAGCTCTTGTGTGCTAAATTTCAATAGCATGTGTTGTGTTCTGACAAGTACTTATACAAGAGCACCCATGAAGGTAACCAATGCAAATTCATGGAAATATAATTGACAGTAGCACACTCAGGTTGGGAAAAGGCTGCTCTGTGTTTTAGTTCCACCTGGAGAACTTGTGCATTAAACGTCAAGTATAAGTCTGATTAACAATTAACACAGTAATTCAACCTTTTGTGACTTCAAAGTGAGAAACTCTATAGCTGCACCGGCCTGCTTTAAACATGGCCACACCTTGTTCCCCCAGGTGTGACTTTTTGCCTTAACAAGCCTCTACAGATACCGAGCACACCGGTCAATGAATTGACTGACAAGATGTCAAAACATGAGCCATTAGAGTAACAACCAGAACTGAAATGTCCTGTCAGGGTATTCCTATTTCTAAAAAAAAAAAAGATTATGTGTCGTATCAAAAATGAAAAGTCCTGTTTGTTTCATATCTCAGTCATTGTTGAGGCATCTTGCGATATTCTTATTTTTATTACAAGTATTCAAGAAAATAAAACAACTTCCACACTGCAGTTCAACAATCCCTTTTCCAGTTGAAATTACTAACATGGAATAGTCACAAAAAAGTTATTTAAAAAAAATCCCAGTGAAAGGCCAAAATAAAGGTTAAAATAGACTTGTGGTTCAGCCACTGTTACCGCTAAATTACCACTATGGAGGTATTAATACAAATGAAGGACCAGCTGGTGGTATGCTTTACTCCTATGGTTGATGTTAGTTACTTTTAACACAGTTTACTATATTGGCCACACAAACTCCACAGCTGTCCTGGGCACCAACAAGGTAAATCAGCTATTAAGAACGATAACCAAATCTGATTATTCTGTCTCTTAACATTCATTCCAAACCAAGCTTCTCTCAGTCAATCATTTATTGTTAACAGCTAAACAAGCAGCATTCAGAACAGTTATAGGATTATAGTTTCATGGTGACATCCATCAACAAATGAAAGCTGCTCTTAGATGCAGATGACTTTATGAAATTAATCAAAAATCATTATAAGAACAAAGTCAACTGTGTCAGAATGTCCTTACTTTAAAACATCTAAAAGTTAATAAGTGTTGCACTTTGAATTCCAAGACATCAGTAACAGCTGATAAAACTGGTATTCTGCAGACATACAGTACAATTGATGAGATGTATTCTGGGATAGTGATGGTTGATGGGAACTTAAACTGGCTGATCATCCTCCGAATTGTATTTCCATCCATCCCCCTCCCAGGAAGTGGATGCTGCTTTGGCCAGCTGCACAGACAAACCAAGACACATTCCTTCCACTGAACAAACTTCTGACTGTGGGAGTTTTTCCTATGTGAAGAAAAGTGGCATATCCCCTTTTGGCATATTTTTTCTTCATGTGGGTGAGGGTTGTAAGCAGGTCATGCACTCATATTGTTGTATAAAAAGATTTGAAAGTGAGTTTTGCCTAATATGTGACTTTTCATTACATTTTTGTCTTTTTGTTTCTTTGTTAAATGTATAAAAGACCACATTATCAATGCCTTTACATTTACCCGGTGTATTTTGTAAGGCTTGGTGTCTGGCTGCTTGTGGTTAATCTTTCCCTTTTTTTTTCTCTGTTAATGTGCATCAGTGCCCTCTCCATCTTCCTTCACCTGAATGTGCCAGTGCATGTGTGAGCTTAGAATAGAAAGGTGCCCTTCATGCACCAAAATAGTTCCTCTGCATATTGTAAAATTGAATCCTGGCAGCACCGCAGCCACTATGCATCTCAAATTGCATAGTAGCCCAGTCACTTTCTCTGCTTTTCATTCAGTCTGTATCTATTTCTGCCCACCTTGAGTCAGTTTCAGTTTCACAGATTGAACTAATTCCAGTTTTGATTTCTGTCCTGGAGCAGGTGTCTTGGTCCAGTTCTGACTTTTGTGTTGCCCAGCCAAAGGCCGTCCCACAGCCCATGTCTGTTCCTCAGGTTTTATCTATCTCACTGGCAGGGCAGGCCTCCTTCCAACTCCTACATTGACTTTTGCAAAACTCTTAACCTTAAAACCTGGTCCATGTCATTTTATTTTTTCTTCCAGTCTGAACCCTGTACAGTCCTCTACCCTCTGAGCCTAATCTTCCAGCACCCAGCACCCTTTGAGCCTACTCTGCTGCTGCTCTCAGCCTTTCCCCTTCACTCTTGGTAAGCTCCGTGGTTGGATTCATTGGCCTCTGTGTCCCTGTCTGTTTTCCCTAAGCCATCGTCCTAAGTGTTTCCCTGCATCCCTCCAGCATCTGGGCCACACTCCTGGGCTGTCTCTCCTGTCCCTTGGCTGCCTTCCCTAGCTGTCCCACCACTATTCCCATGGCTTGAGTAGTTCTGCCCTGCCAGTTACCGATGCCCAAGCAGACCCCTTGAGTAGTCCAGCCTGTTCCTCTGCTCCAGTGATCATCCCCCCAGCACAGAGAGCTTCATCTTAGCTGCCTGTTACCTCATCTGGCAAACACTTGGGTTGTCAACCTGGGATCTGATTCCTCCTAACCCATATTTCACAGAGATCAACACAGTATTGGTCTTGTCATCACACAGAGAGGATAATACTATGCAAGCACTGGTCTGTTCACTGGCAGAAATTCAAGCACTGAATAATGAATGAAAGAGTTCTATGACCTTTGGACTAAAGGCATACTTTTCCTGAACTTTAGCCGTTTGCGGTAAAATCACTTTATCATTTTTGTACTCCACAAAATATTGCTTTTGTTGGAGGTTCTTGGAAAGATACAGCAATTCTAACATGAGATTTTGTTTTCTAAATGATAATCCAAAAAATGCAGTTATGCTGATCTTTTCCTGGACAAAAGCCCTGTTGCAATGAGACTGAAATCATCAGTATTTATACCTTTAGTTTTAGGCAGTTTACCTTGAATTTTTTTGGTAGAATCAGGAAAAATCAATCTTTGCTTGTTTCAAAATAACATATTTTGCTCAAAAACCCTTTAAGGAAGAGGAAAGCACAATCTCCTACAGTGTCATTACTCAGTCTGACATGATATACAAATTTAAGGATGTGACTAGGGAATGATGTAGCTAAGGCACTGACATTCTGCATTTTAATGACACCAACAACAGGCATAAACAAATAATACTGTGTATGACAAAGCAATGCTGTCATTTCATCTGTAGAAATACATTTACATATGTACTTTGAATATATCTTTACCACTTAGTCATTTGTATCATCTGTCTTGGGTAGTGGCTGCAAGCTTGCAAATAATTTGTCTAGAAAGTATTAAAGATAAAAACACTTGCATTTGATAAATAAAATGATACAATGAGAAAATGAGAGATCATCAAAACAATAACATTACAAGAATGGTAAAGTGTTCAGCTAAGGGTTGACAAAAATAAATACAGTTTTGTGACACCCAGAATTACTTTTGGTGATTATAACCTGCTGGTTTGATATAAGTGGCAAACTGAGATGTTGAAAATCCAACAGCCCCCAATGTGAGACAGAGGTTGTTCCATGATGTATCTATAGAGGAAGTTATTCAGTAGCACTGTATTTAAACTACAAACTATTGAGTGTTGCTCAAGCCAGAGTAAATACTAAAGTATTTGTTTATTATTTGTCAGTTCTTTTCAAATGCAGTACTACATCCTTTGTTGACTAACACTTAAGCATTAGCAAATTCCTAAATCACCAACTGAATTCATGAATTTATAAGTTATTTTTTGACAAAGTTGTAAAGGCTTTACTGATACTACACTATCTTATTGGCCTGTCGTGAATGTGACTGATGGAACAATCATCTAATCATCTGTCATAAATGCTTTTGAAAGGTTCTGCCCATTCCCAAACACTTGCTAAGGGCTGTAGTCTGGAGAGACAAGTGGAATGCAATGAATGGTCTATGTGGTGTGTCAGGTTAAGATGAAGGGCAATGTGTTGGATTGAGTATGTTTATTCATGTATAAAGCATGCAAAGCTGCACTGATACAACAAATGTGAGATTTGTCATTTGTACTTCATTGGTATTGTTCAGAAAGTAACAGAAACATGTTCTGATAAATCATTACTCCAGAATGTCATTAAATTGCTTTATTACTTGGTATCAAAAGTAAATAGTTACTTTACTTTTGATTTATGAATTACTTTTCGACTCTTAAAAATCTAACCTTGAGCATTTTTAATGTTTCCAATTATCATGAATGACATTATTTCACATTTTCATGGACACACACATTTAAAATTTATTTACAACTTTCTTAATTGAAAGTACCATTTAGTCTTTCCCTCTCTTCCCCCATTGCTGTGTTGAACTTTTTAGCTACTCACTGCACATGCATATGATCATGACAACCGTTCCCCTTAAAAAAAGGCACAACTTTGATTGGTAACTGTCACATTATTATCCTCTGAAAAGTGTAATACCTTACTTTGCTAATTACTTAATAAAGTACTTTTACAGTAATATAAGATACAGTCAAACATTGATTATTGATGATGTGCTATATATTAACTTGTGCTTCAAAATTGTTTAACAAAAAAATTTCTTTGCTCAGTTTATCAATGACAAGGGAAGGGTTATTGAAGATGAACAAAATCTACTAATGTTCCAAAAAAGTTTTACGGTTCTACACTTTTAATAGCAAACTGGTGGGTAAGGGTGCATCCTGTTAGAGCACAAAACCAATAAAAGCTATGCTGCCAAGATGGACCTAGTGGAATTTGTGGTAAAGAGTCATTCATGAATATTATTTAGACATAGCTTTGTTAACTGACAGAAAAGTACACTTAAACCTCAGCCAGGAGGTTTCTGGCCTGCCTGAAGCGTGTTGGATAGCAGATTTCATGACAGTTGCTTACCCTTTTCAATATGGCCACTGCCATCAATTACTTTAAATTAAGTCTTTAAAGGCCGGTTGTTGACATTACTCACTGTACAACTGCTTAAAATAGAGTATATTTTGTCACAATGAATACCTCCTCAACTAGAAGTCAAATGATCTGCTAAAAATACATATAACAATCAAAGTGCAATTTGTCATTTATTAAATATCTTCTCTGATGCTGCAAAGGTACAGAGAGCAGAGAAATTAGAGCAGAGTGTTGTTAAGAATGTATAAATGCAAATCAGGGTTTTCCCCAAATGAAAACAGGAGAAACAAGCATCTTGATATCACAAGCATTTACAGCACCAGGTCTTTCATATATTAATTACCCGAGGAGGTGGGCTTTGCATCGGTAAATGACACCGACGGTTTCCCCCTAAGGGTGGAGCTGACAGATGAAGGAGCGATTAAAATGGAAAAATCTTGATGTTGCTATTCTGTGTTGCTGAGACTCATTGCTGGTGACAGACAGGGCTGTTCCACTCTCACACAACTTGAAACAGTTGCCACAGGCTATATACACCTCATCAGTCTTCACCCGTCCAAAGCAGTTTCAGCATCAAACCAGTTTAGGCAGGGATCTCACCAAGTGCTCTGCTGCAGAGATAGAAAATGTGACTCAGGATTTAAACTTTGAAGATTGATTTGACAACCTTAAATATGATTCTAGATTTTTCAGTTTTAATATAATTTGATGCTAAATGTAACACTGTCTAACGTCTACTGGCCCCATTAGTTTCACTACTGCTATACAGTGACAATACATATGCTAAGACAGTAAAAAATTGGAGTCTCCTCTAATAATGTACGAAACTAATCTGGGATCATCTCTAACCTAATATGATCAGAAACATAAATTTCCTGTAATGGTGTGTTTGTTTCACCAACAAAATGATTCATTAGAGAGCACCAAGGGTCTAAAACTCACAGTAGTCATGATATTTCAGAGGGCCACTGACAACAGACGGTACTTAATTCTCCAAACTGCTTTTATTTGTGTACAGATGTGTTTGAAGTTGACCAATCATCTCTGTTGTTTGTGGTCTAACAAGCTGAGAGGAAGCTCATTAGTGTAGAAGCTGCTTATCTGATCTAAAACTCCAAACAATTCATTATAACAGGAGGGAATGTCAACACTTGGAAGGAAAACAATACAACTACAATGACTTTTGGGAACAGAATAAACCTCATGGGCTATTTCTACCTTGCATTAAGAGCTGTGGGCATTTACAAATCAAGTTTTTGGTGGATTGCTTCAACAATATATCTTCAGTGAATGTCTGTGGAACTCAGTAATTCAGCTAATATGTAAACAACAAGCCATGCTTTCATTTTATGCTTCTAGAGTTAGTTTTTGACTCAGCAAATCTTACTGGTCACTTGTTGGAGCACCTGCAAACTCTGCACAATAAAGGTGCAGGCTATACAAATGAATGAGGCGAAATTGGGTAGCAGCCCCTATTCAATACCCTTTTCCCTCACTTAACCTGCTTTTAAAGGAAACCACAATATAGTCACATTACTAAAAGAGCTGGGCATAAGGGGACAGAGTGTGCAAAAGACCTTGAAAGAGATGTGCGATGAAGCACTTAACAGTCTGTTTTTGAGGAGAAAAAATTCCAGTATGGGGTCAAACTGAAGGGAAACCTATCCAGGTCTCTCATCCATGCTGTTGGACATGGACCAAAAATACTGCAGTTTTCTGTATCTGGTGAATAAGCATGCACCTAGTGACGCTGCTTGATAATCACTTCTGCATATTCTGATGGTGCTCTCAACTCTTGTGTCAATGCTGTTGATATGCTATTTTCATAAGAATCAATGCAGTAAGATTTACATAAAATGAAGCTCTGCTGCACTTAATAACCCCTGCTTAGTTTGCTATCATATTATGAACATGGACTTAAGGCACATATTTTTGATATTGTGTCCTGCGTACTGGCCCCTCTGCCACTTTTACTCCATACAGCAAAGGGTACCAAGACATTATCCTGATCATTTCAGGGTTGCATGTGTAAAATGGGCTATATAGATGAGGGAGTAAGGGTGCTAGAGACAATACCTAGTCTGGCTGGGATGGGAGCTTGCCCTGAATTGGCCCTTAATACCTTTGTTCTGCTTCTCTGTCTTTTTGCTAAGCCCTCTCTTTTCAGACTTTTCTATTTTCTCACCATTTACCTTATAAAATTCCAGTTTTTCTATCGTCATGGTGGGCAATGAGATTTAACAGCAATAGGGTGGCTATAGGACACCAGAGTTCACCGTCCAACCTTTTGGTAGTGTCTTGGAACTAAAAAGACATAAAACCATAGATCAGAGGTTCCTAATTGATAACCCCTTCCCGAGTCTGGCACTTACTTTCCATCGGTCCAGACCATTTGGTTTCAAGGGCCAGAAAGGGGCTATTTGGTAGGGTGGGAAGCATCAACTATGTCATGACATGGAGCCTTCATATACAGAACCAGTCTTCATTCCTTCAATTTGTGGTTCAAACTTAACCCAAGGGATACTCTGGATCTTGCTGCCCATTCGTCTTCATAGATAGGTAGGGGATTTGTTAGAGGCCACATGTTTGGGTGGCATCGGCATCGTTACAACCTGAAGCTTTCGGGTACAGAGCCTGAGTCTGTTGATGGCAGCAGGTTAAGACAATTAAAACTGCAGACTTCATCCAAGATTAAAGTGAGGGCTATGAACCCCTCAATGGTTGCCACTTTGATGTGATTGGTTTGCAAGACCATTACAAAAAACAGTAAACATATAAAGGGATCCAAAAAAGAGCTGCTTTAAAGTTGAAAGATGATGGGTATCTGAAAATAGTAAACCTCCTGCTGCTTAGAGAAAATTTGGATAGATGTCGATACCCCACACCTTCTGTTTAATGCCTTACATTACATCAGTTGACAAGGCAGTCTTTTGTGCACTCCTGTTCATGTTGACTGTACCAAACCAATCCAGATGGGGTCTGATATGGCAAGTTCTGGCACCCCACACCACCTCCATATGGCATCTGAGCCTTTATACATCAAATTACCTTCCAAATATATTGAGATGTGTCCACAACAAGCATCAAGTATTACCACTTGGTATGTTAGGACGTTGGTGCAAGTGTAAACAACATCACAGGTTTTCTTTTTTCACATGCTGAAGTAAGTTATTGTCGAAGGGAAAGATTGGTGTACACTAGGAATGTCTCTTTCTGCCAACAACCAAAAAGAAGGTACAGGCAGTGTTGACTTAAGAGAATGTTCTCTTTGGGCTTGACAGTATAACCTTTATGTGATAGAAATGAATGTCAGGGCATCCTTGGAGTTCAAAAGGAATCATACACCTGGCTTAGAGGGATTAACTTTTACTTTAACATGCTACCCCAGAGCTGTGCAAAGTAGCATGGAGAATCCATTCCTCTTTGTGTTGAATGAGAGGCTTTTTTGGCAAGAATGAAAGGTAAGGAATCAGAGGGGAGCTTATGAATATGCACAGTATGACTTCAGGAATCATTGAGAAAACACAAGGAAAACAGTGGGTATGGTACACATGCGTCACCACATGATGTAACATGTCAATTTTAGACGTTGCACCTGTAATCTAACATTGTAGAGAAAGGAGTTTGAGGTTGACTCTCCAACACCAGTCACACTTAAGCCCCAAGTAGATGTGACTTCATCCTTTTCTTTAACTCACCTTTGTTAAGTGCAGACTTAAGGTGTAAGATTCACATTTAATATTTTAATCTGGAATTAGTGACATTAACTAATTACCATTCCTGTCCACCACACTCACCCTCTATGCCCGTTGATCCACAGATGACATGATGGAGTTTAAGCTGACATAACCAATGAACCACCTTAACCATTAGACTGCTGCTTAACCAACTGTATTGGTACAAGATGCTACAAATGCTAGGGCTTTTTGCCAGCAAGGCAGCAGGATAAAGCACAGCTATGACTTTTGGCTGAGCTACAGTTTGAACAAAACTTCTAACCTCAATTGCAGTCCTGTATTAATTGATTTATTTTCTGGTAATTACACCTTAGAAGTGTGACCAGTGATGGAGTTTCAACCTCAATGGCACAAATAGCTGCTGTAATTCTGCTATTCTTGTCAAGTTATTGAAAATGTGGAAAACTGTCTATTGTACAATGTTAACACATCCATTAAAAAAAAAATTCCATGGATCTGCACCCCAATTCAGATCACCATCAAACTCTAGTGACTTATACTTGTGCTATGACCAATATACCCTGAAAATTTCCTCCAGATCCATTGATGACTTTTTCAGTTACATTGCTCATTGACAGACAATCAAACAAACAGACAAACACCATTAATCATACAACCTTGTTGACAGATGTCATAGATGTCAGATGAAAGATTTCCATGGTGGACATATGGAACTGTCCATCCGGTGTGTCAGGTTGCCCTCTAGTTTCAGTCAGTGAGAAAGAGTTTTTGTTCCATTTCTTTACAGCCTAGAATCCGATAATTTACTACCCAGTACCAGACAGTGGACCACCAGTTGGGGACCCCTAAAATAAACCACAAGAAACTAGACTTGGACTTAAAGCTGCTCCATTAGACTTGAGTATTGACTTGGACTTACAGTAGATGGCCTGTGCTCATCTCTACCAGTGCTACTGCATGTGTGAGGTTTCTTTAAAAAGTGTAGTTTTATAAATAGTTTTTATTTTCAATCACTGAGATAATTTGAGTCAAACAGAAACACAAAGGAATTTAGTTTCTTGTAAAATTGAGCATACCCTTGGTTTTAATAGGGCTGTATAATTTTCAGACAAGGTGGCTTGAAGGTGTTGGGGGGCATTTATTCTTCTGACCCCAGTCTCTGTTAACAGTTCGTATTATTCTCTTACAGCCTTAGTCTGTTAAGGCATACCCTCTCTTCACCCACAGGCTTGCTTTTTCGGCACCTTGTAATAGTGTGTTTCATGAATTCATGCATCCTTATATTTAGTGGGATATTTGAGGCAAAATAAAGGATTAACACTAATGTTCAAACAAAAATCATCCCAGACGGACACTAAGTACAACAGTACAATAATTAGATTTAGCACATTTTGCCTCTCAGTGTGCCCCTGAGCTGCTTCATTTCAATGTTTTTTTTTTTTTTTTCCACACAGCTTTGAGAGGATTAAATCCAACTCGGCTTTCTAATTCATTGTAAACAGCTGCCACTTTTCCTCAATAATTGATCTTTTTTCTGATGATTTTACCTTGATTACTCTCAAGCAGCAACAGTGCCTGGAAATGTAGATGAGTCTTTGTAATAACAGCAATAAAGATTAAAAAAATATATTTTTTGAGGGCGTTAGGCCAAGGTTTAGCTCACTGTTTTTTTAATATCTGATTATATTTGATTTGATTTTAGCGAGATTTCTTTACATCAATTGTGAATTTTCAAATGTCTGCACAATTATTCAGTCATTGGGGAGAAAGACATTGCCTTGAAGATTAAAGAAGCATTTGTTGATCATTGCTTTACCCACAGTACAGGTTTTTATACTAACTTTCACAAGCACAAGGCCAGTACAATTACGAGCCTTCACATTTGGTGTGCTTTAAGTCTCATGAGCATGAACAGGAAGGAGCTGGTTGAATTAATCAGACCAAAATAGTTACTTTATCCCAAAATGCAGGATTAAATCACATCATCAGAACCCATGTTCCATCTAAAATGGGGATTTATTAGGCACACAGAGTGCCAGGTGTGCCCTCAACACCCCAGCAAACACACTCACTCACTCACTTGCACACACACACGCACACAACATGAACACATTTTCCTTCAGAACATTGTGAACTCTTTGAGGAATGATTTCAACAAAGTGCTGGAAACCTTTCAAGGGATCTGGGTCCATGATGACTTCATAGCTTTTTGGCGGCACCTTCACAGGCAGAGATAGATGCTGCTAAAGATTTACAGGATGATTCAACAACTGTTGACGAGCCAAGAAGGGAAAAGAGTTACTGTTCTTTTAAGGGAACGTGCTAACGTGTTTTGATATATGTAACTATGTCACAATTAATGAGGGATTTGTCTGAGAATCTGCTCATCAGGTTAGAATTATCACGTAAGCATTGTAGTGCGTATTGGACACAGAATATGAGATTTCGAGGATTTGATAACTTACACTTCAGTATGTTTAAATGGTTAGAAAATTTTGTGTAACACAAAGCAGTAGCCATAAGATTGATCTGATTTTCTTTTCGGACAGAAACCTCGTCAAACAACCACCAAAACAACCACCACTACCAAGCAATCAAATCTTTTAGTACTGATAGCATACTTGAATTATTCTAAGACCCAAAGGACAACATTTAAAATGTCATGAGAGCACAAAAAAAATACTTTAAGGGATATACATGATCATGTGTCAGCTGAGAGCAGGAAACAGGGACAACAATTCACACAAGCTCGGTAAAAACGAGCAACAGTAGATTAAAAATATGCTGCCTGGTCTGATGATTCTCAACTTCTTCTGCCTTTGGGCACATTTGACCCCTTCGTGCCAATTCAGATTTTTTTTTAGTGCCACAGCATATTAAGGAGTTGTTCCTGATCATGTCTATCCCTTTCCTGACCACAATGTAGACATCTTTTGATGGTCGCTTCAAGCATATTAAAGGTGTAGTCAGCAATCTTCTAATCTAGTGCACTATTTGTCAAAATCACTGTATTTCTCCTCTCCATCCACAAGATGTCCCCACTGACAGCATGTTGAAAAAAAAGTCTGGTTTCAATACACAGCTTTGGCTCTGAATTTCAGCAGGTAAATACTGTGGTTCGGGCCAAGCCACCAAAACAGGGTACCCCCCCCCCACATGCAGGGGACGATCATACTCATGCGCAGATCAGACGGGGGGAAGGGGGAGTCGTAGGTTGCGTAGCGTCAGTTCGCGTAAGAAAGAAATACAATAGGTGCAGTAGGTTAGTAGCAGTGGCTGAAAAACAGCCCAAAAGAAAAAGGTCAGAGGTGTGAAAAGTGAAAAAGAAGGGCTATGACCATGAAAGAGCGAAGACCCGGGTCAACATTGGTGTGGCTTTCTGACGGTGGAGGGAACTCCGTGAATTGAAATACCTGAAAATGGACGCGGATGTCGCGTCTTCGTTCTGGATAGGTAAGCAACATTAGCTTTGTGGTGCTTCACATAACAGTAACAGCCGTCAGGCATTCATCTTATTGTCTAATCTGCCAGAATGTACAAAAAACGTTGTTGTGATGTTATCAATAATGGCAGTCAAGTTGTGGCTACTATTGTCTGACGAGTCAGGGTTACCTTAGTTATGTTGGTCAGCTACGCAGTTTCTACGGCCGTTTCCATGACGATGCACGTCCATCAGCTTTCGGGGGTGGAGCCAGGGGTGAGGTATGAAGAGAGAGGGGGGTCTAAATTCAGTTATCAACAACCTCTCCACTCATTTTCTCCCACATCGCTGACTACACCTTTAATGCTCCATGTCACAACGCTCAAATCATCTGAAGCTGGTTTCTTAAACATAAAAATGAAATCACTGCACTTAACTGGTCTCCTCAAGGCCCCGATTCTTATCCAACAGAGCACTTTTGGAAAGTTGTGAATTGTTAATGTGCAGCCAACCAATGCTGCAACTGTGTGATGCTATCTTACCAATATGGACTAAAATCTCTGAGGAATGTTTCTGGCACCTTGTTGAATCAATTAAGGCAGTCCTTAAAGCAAAAGGAGGTTCAACTTTGTACTAGCAAGGTGTACCTTATAAAGCAGACAGTGTATGTATAGCCCAATACATCACAGTTCATTCTATCACCATTCAGAAAGGTACGTTGCCTTCCTTTAAATGTATTTAAGGCTGCTTATTTGAAATGATTGTTTCTCTCCTGTCATGTTTGTGATCGTCTGTGACTATGAGTAATGTGCGAGTCAGCCTCTCTGAACCTAATCTTCATAACCCACTTTCAGAGCCAAAATCAGCCCCTGTTTATATCCCAGGAGGCTTATGTTACACTTGTTTTTACAACTAGATATAATTTTGAAAAGCAGTACATAATTACAATGGCAAAATGAATCCCCTTTCTACATCATTATGTGTTCTAATCAGAGCAGGTTTTCCACTTGTTACATAATCACATCAGACTGGCACTGCACTTTAAATCCTTGCTCTGAACTGTTTTGATTGTATAAAGAGACAGTAATGCAGTTGTCTGGATAAATGTTAATTCACATGCAGAAATAAAGACCTTTTCCGAAGAGGCACTCCAGCTACTACTGTCAAATCAAAAGGGTTCCTGTTTAAGAGACATATCCAAAGACATGTTTGTTTGTTGTTTGTTTCTCTCTCTCTCTTTCTCTCTCTCAGGAGGACTGAGGTCTTCCACAGACAGGAACATATATTGATTGTGAGGATCTCGCAGCAACTTACAGTCGCCAGGCTCGATGAGATGTTAGTGAACGCAATCCAATGCAATAGTCATGCAATAAATAGTTCTATTGTGAGCGTGTTTTTTTTTGGTTGAAAATGTGTCTGAGGTTTTGATTAGACTGTGCCGTTGATTTCTTTGGCAATGAGGTGCCCATGCATTCGGTAGATCAGTGATGAATTTATTTACTTTTTTACAGTTTTTTTTTTTTTTTTTTTTTTTACAGTTTACGGTATTAAGGGTTAGTCGGATTTATGATTGTGATTCCCCTTCCCCATCTTAGACCAAAACAGTCCTCAAACCATACAATATGAGTATCATCTGCAATATTTCCGAAAACAGTGCACATCAGTTATTCAGTCTTTGCTTTGTTATTGTTTACATGTTTTTCATTTTTTCAAATGTACTGTCTCTATGATCATAGCACAAGCAGTGTTTTGTTTGCACCTTGCAGCAAGTGTCACCCCATTTGGCTTGCAATGTTGAAGTGTGTCCATAAGGGGTGGCAATAGGATGGAATTTTCTCCCCTTGAAATTGTATTGGCTAACTCAGGCAATACCCTGAAATGCTAAATTATTATTGGGTGTTTGTCTTGCTAAAGGTGGGACTGAAGGTGCAATAAAACAGTTTGTCAATGGTTTCTCTTGCATTCTCAGGTTAAAAAAAAGTATTTATTAACTTTATATCACAGTGTGTAAACATCCATGGTCAGGGGGGACTCAACGAAAGAGATGATGAGTATGGACAAAAGAACATTGAAAGATGACCCATGATTATATTTTCCAGCCTCACTGTTTCCTTCAATCTAAAATTGAGCATGAAGTATGAACTCCATGAGTTGTGTTTTACCAAATAGCAAACTAGTGTTTTCATTTTGTGAAGAGGTTTTTCTATTATGAAAGAAAACCTTCTAAAGTGGACTTATTGGTTTGCACTGCGAACTATTAGCAAGGGACAAGATCACTTTCAATTATTGGCCGACTCAGGCAATACCCTGAAATGCTAAATTATTATTGGGTGTTTGTCTTGCTAAAGGTGGGACTGAAGGTGCAATAAAACAGTCTGTCAATGGTTTCTCTTGCATTCTCAGGTTAAAAAAAAGTATTTATTAACTTTATATCACAGTGTGTAAACATCCATGGTCAGGGGGGACTCAACAAAAGAGATGATGAGTATGGACAAAAGAACATTGAAAGATGACCCATGATCATATTCTCCAGCCTCACTGTTTCCTTCAATCTAAAATTGAGCATGAAGTATGAACTCCATGAGTTGTGTTTTACCAAATAGCAAACTAGTGTTTTCATTTTGTGAAGAGGTTTTTCTATTATGAAAGAAATAAGTCCTCCCAAAAACATGCTCATTAGGTTAGTTGGTGACTGTGAACATTGCAAGGGACAAGATCACTTTCAATGTGAAACAGGAAATCCACTTTTAGAACCTTTGGTCCTTCATTATATTAATTTTGCCTTTGAAACAGAAACCTTAGGTTGACATTTAGTGAACACATCCCTTAGAGTGCAGTTTTTGTTGGACAGAGTCCTCTGTCCTGAAAGGTGAGTCAACAGTAAAGGCAGGTAAGAAAAAACAGTAGGTCTCTACTGAACTTGAAAATGCCTAATATGGCAATGGGGGGTTGGAAATAGGCCAAAAACAGAACTTTTGTAAGAAAACATGCTGTATTGTCAGCAATTCCACCTGTCTCTGCAGCGGTATTTAACTTAATAATAAATGTTGATGAACATCGCTCAGTCACCATAACTGACACATCACATAACTGTGAAAAGTGACTGATAGCTTTGTTTTGTGAGAAAGTGCAGGTATATTATTTAGACATCAATTAGCAACATTCCAACAGTATTTCAATTGAGTTGTTTTTGTTTTCAGACAAGGCTTCATTTGTATTCTGGGAATTTTATGTCTGATAGGTCTGTGTATCAATGTGCCATTGTATCTAGATGTATGTGTTTCCCGGGCATTCCCGCTTCCTCCCACAGACCAAAAACATGCTCATTAGGTTAGTTGGTGACTCTACATTGCCCTTAGGTATGAGTGTGAGCGTGAATGTCTGTCTGTCTCTTTATGTGGCGCTGCAACTTACTGGCAACCGGTTCAGGGTGGACCCCGCCTCTTGCCCAATGACAGCTGGGATAGGCTCAGGCTCAAGCAACTCACCAATGGCTGCCTTCTCTAAGTGTGAATGCATTTTATTGCAGATTATTTTAAGGGTATTTCCTCAGGACAACACATCGTCATACCCAGAAGACTCTTGGCTTTGCATACATCATTGAGGGTCATGTTGGCTGCTATTTCATGAGCAGACATGATGTTAAGATCAAACATCAATCTTTAAAATCAGCTACGGCCATAGTGGGCTGCAGATAGTGTAGCGGGTAGTGCTGGTAGTGTGACTCCTTTAGGGCTTTTTTGTGTGGAGTCTGCATGTTCTCCCAGTGAATTCTTGGGTTTTGTTTAGGTACTCTGGTTTCCTTCCACAGACCAAAATATGGTGCTTAGGCTGTTTGATGACTTTTGATTGCCCTTAGCTGTCTCTGTGTGTAAATAGCACCTCTCGCCCAAATCAGCTGTGACCCTGAAAATAGAAAAGCAGTATGGACAACGGATAAATGATTTGATGGATAGATTGATGGATATTTGAAGCAAAGGGGCAAGGTTTGTTGGGGTAATTCAAACAGTTTTAGTTCAGATTTTAAAGCTTTTGGGTTTATCCAAGGTTAGATTTTGCATGGAAATGAAACAGGTTCTATGGGAATAGTAAGTCAGGGCAGAAAAAAAGAGACCATCACTGTAATACAAATTTAGTCAAGGTAAAAATGTGACAAATGAGCCAGGTATAAGCTCAAAGATAAAAATGTCCAATCTGTTCATTAAAGGCTCAATTACTCTCCAAAAGAAAAAGAGCTAGGTCATCCACGCTCTGCCAGGGCGTTACAGGAACAAAGAAAAAAAGACAGAGCCTTCAACCCCTTTACCTGAGGTCTTTTTGAAAACTGTCCTCATTAAGACAAAATACACATTTGGGATCTTTTGCACCCTCAGACATGTTCTATTTGATCAGTGCATTCTTTGATTGTTTAGAGATGAATGTTTTAATCAGCCATTTGAAGTTTCCACTTTACCTCAACCTTGCAACATAACAAGGGGATCCGTGAGAAAAAAAAAATCACAATATTTTTTTTTATGTTCAGCACTCACTCAAGACAAGTGGCGTGTCAGAGATTTCAACTGCATCATCAGACTCTTGAACCAGCGCTTGCAAAACAAGCCAAGGTAAGGTTAAGCAAGTGGTTGCTACAGTTCAGATCTATTGCGGATCTTGTGTCCACACTGTTAACATGGACCGATGTGCCAGAACAAAATGTTGCTCTTGGGTGCCAGAGTGGGAAGTCAGGCATCCAGGAACTCAAGGTTGGTTGAATGTTATTTGCACACTATTTTTTTAGAGTGTAATAATCAGAGCAAACCAAATGTTCATTGGGAGAATAAATATGTATTTGCTTGAGATACTATCATGAAAAAAAAAAATTTAAAAACACTGGGCAACATATTACATTAATTAGCCATCATTTCAAGTACATAAACATTCAACAACAAAGTATTGATCTTTCACAGTGATGGCTGTCATTACATTTAATTAAAACCATTCTGTACAAAAAACAAAGCATGTAGTACTTATTCTAGCTGAATCATATGGTTAATTTCTTCTAATTCCTTTTGTATGTACAATTTTGCAGGTGCCATTTTACAGCACGGAAAGATGAGACAAATTAAAAAGGTATAAGCTCAAAGATAAAAATATCCAATCTGTTCATTAAAGGCTCAATTACCCAAAAGGAAAAAAGAGCTGGCTCATTCACGTTCTGCCACGGTGATTCAGGAACAAAGAAAAGAAGACAGAGGCTTCAACCCATTTGGCTCATCTTGGAACAGAAGCTTGTATCATTAATTTAGAAATGACCAGAAGTAGGCCCAAATTTGACCTTGAATGCAACATGGCAGCTTCCCTGTCAACATTTCAGCATGACATCAAGATTTTAATTTATGTTTTTTCTGAGGATGCTGGACATCTGGACACATTTTTTGGAGTTGTGTTCAAATGTATCAGGAGGTTGTTCTTCAAAAAATCAGAAAATCCAGGTAGCACAGATGTATACAGTCAGAAATTGCAGGTTCAATCCCTGGGATGGGTAGGGCCTTTCTGTGTGAATTTTATATGTTCTTCTTTAAATTCACATCAGCTAGCTCTGACCCTGAATTTTCAATGCATCAAACATGCTGGAAGAAACCTTGAGCAGCTATGTAAAAGCATAAATGCAATAACTTACATCTACACAATGATAATTCTTTTTGATTATTAGCATCACTTTCATAGTTATCATTACTACTGAAACAGATGTATGCAATTTTAAGTATTTTTAGCACCTTGTATCATCAGCCGTTGCTTTAAAAAAAAGAAGAAAGGACATTTTAAGCATACTGGCAGCTATTACTGACTAGAATTTCACATTCTATGTAGCCATGCACTCATGCGATAGAATTAAGCTTGTCTATTCCGCGGAAGTACATTTCATTGTTGTTGTACCAGGACAATTAGGGAGAGGTGGATAGACCTTACATCATTTCTGCCCAGAGATGAAATTCAGATTCTTTGAATGAATCAAAATTCATGTTCACCCAGGTTTCCTGGAAATACTCTCTAAGCTCTGTGTGTGATGTGTGCAGTGACCATCTTATGTTTCCCCTCTCTTTATCAAAAATGGATTTGGTGTTATGTAAGTGAGGATCAAGCTGAGATCAAGCGGCAGAGCAGAGAGCAAAAGGCTTAAATATGATCCACTTAGGGTACTTTCAAGAGTTTAGTGCAATCCAAAAGTATAAAGGAACTGCTGTTTTGAAGAAGAACATTGATCGACCAAGCAGATCTACATTGAACCTAACCTAACCCACAACCACATATGTGATTGAAGATTGTACAAAAAATGTATCAGATGTAGAAACTCTAAATTAGCTTGTTTTGGGAAAGTGGCAATAAATGACGTAAAGTTGTTAAATGCTTAAAATAATCCCAAATTATGACACATTTAACAATAACATCAGAAATCAACCTCAAACTAGTTAGTAATACTGAGTTTGAAAAAGAAATATCCAAGAATGACGAGGAGGCGTTATAACTGCATGCTGGGAAATAATTCAACTTTGTAGGATTTTTTTTTAACAAGCAAACAAAAAATGAAGGCATCGGGGCTTCACAGTCCAGAGTACATTATCACTGAACTGAAAATAATTTGATAAAAGTCACATTGTGCAGGAGGGGTAGGCCAAATGCATAATTGGGCAACTGTGATCTTCATGAAGGCAGGCTTCAAGATTTGGGTTGAGTTTATTTTAGATTTATCCATCTACCCATTTATCAATCTATCTATGTGTCTATAGGACCGAGCAATTAAAAAAATGTCATCCCATTTCCTGTCTTTCAGTAAAGTAAAAACAACTAAGTAATAGTAATAGAGATTTTAATGTTCTGTGTCACAAGTTTTTGCACTTGTTTTGTCTTGATCAACCTCAATCAATTTATGTAGTGTTTGTTGTTCACTTTTATTTTAATTTATTGGTTGTTCTCTCATGTTGAAAATGATAGTTTCAAAGCTCAATGAATGCATGTGGTATCAATATCACAACTGTCTTCAATAACTAGGATCCTGATACTTATCAAAATAATCAAGATAAAGTTTTATGCAATGACAGACCCCTACGTCTCTCAGTCTGTCCGTCTGTCCATCTAACAGCAAATGAATGTGGATACCCCTTAGTATTAATTTACTGAAGGCCCACATCCTGTACACAGGCACAACATTCAGCCTTAAAAATCACACAAACTGTGCGCATACAAAGTCACAAAAGAGTTATTTGAACAATGTTAAACTGGAGATGACCAGTGTTTTGCAGCTTATGATACAGGAATATGTGGTATCTATTATTTCATACTTTTTCAAGCCACACATGAAACACATCCTCAAATACGTAGTAGCTTCATCAATTCTAAGTATATGACTACTAACCTTCATATAACAGAAAAACACAATCTGAACAACTAGAAGTCTTAAGTGATTGAATTCAGTCTCTTTCCACTGTGAAGCAGTACAAATCCAGATAATCACAAAGTTTCTTTAGACAGAAATGTTGCTCCTTCATGAAAAATATATTCCAGATTTTTAAGTGACGCTGCTTTGTTTCTGGAGTTCAGTGGAGATGGGTCATTTTTTTAATTCAGTCATCAGCGAAATTCGGACACTGTATCATATTGTGTCGGTTCAAAGCATGAAACTACTGGAGATGATAAAATGTTAATCAACATGATCTAATGATAAAGACTAATCTAATTGTATGTTTTCTGCTGGGTAATTTTGTAGCAATAGCACTCTTTATATGAGTTTGGAGTATGCCAAGACATGCTGCTTGTATATAACTGGAGCTTAAATATCACTTGTTGGCCACTTTTGTGATTAAATGCTTACTCAGGCCTGTGTAATGATGCAAAAAGACTAAAGGCCAGGCTATGATTGGAAAATCACTTTTTAAAAGACCAGATTAAGTGGTCAATTAAGCAGATAGTTATGACATTAACAGATAATGGAGACACCATGTAAAGCAGCAGCTACAGTAAAAAAAGGCATGAATACTAAAATAGGTTATCAGACATCCACCTAGTTGTGCATGTCTTAAGTTATGGACCATGTTCTCACTGATACAAGATTTTTGGGTGGATATCCAAAAGAGTGTTTCCATCAGAGATAGTAACACACTGAAAAAAGTCCTCTGCTTGAAGCACAGCTGAAATTCAATCAGACTAGCTCAGTCTTGTTTTTTGAGGACTGTTCCAGTCCTTTCGAGATAAGCTGGCGACTCATCAAGGCCACACTTTGAAGCAGTTTGGCCCCCAGACTTTCATCCTCACCTGACTAGTGATTTATCATCGCCTCACAGAGCAGAAAGCAGCACTCCTCCCTCAAGGTAACAAAGAAAACACACATAGAAACAGCACGGTGTGGGTCAGCGGGGTCCACACAGGGCTAAGAAGAGAGGTGCCAGAATTTTTAGGACAGCTCCAGGTTAGGCCTGTTGCAAAGTGGCGGCGACTGCCTTCCCAGTGGCCAATCAGGGTCTATTAAAGCACTTGATGAATTTATTCATGTGCAGGCACTTTGAGTATGCAGTTGCATGAGGTGGAATTTAAATCAGAGGATTTGATGATAATCATTAACTTTCTATCCCAGCACCTTTGTCATTTCTAAACTTCTCATGACATCAGCAGAGACTTGAGCCATAGCCTGGCAGGTACAATATATATGGCTCTGCACTTACTTATCAGGAAAGGCACAGCAGTGGGTCAAGATGAAGAGCTGTTGGGACTTTATGAACTTCTATTGGTGATAATCTTATTGTCTTAGTTTGCCTACATGGGGCTGTAAATGGCTTGAATCTCACAAAAGTATATTAAAGTTGAGAAAGAGTGGCCCCTGAGAATAGTCATTAGAAGCTATTAGTTTGGTTTATTCATTTTGACATAGGCTATATCTGAGTATCTTAGTAGCACATAAAATATCGAAGTCTTTAAAATAACAAAAAGGTATACACATGTAAAATCATAACATTTTAAAGAGACTGTGAGGAGTTTCTAAGTAAATACAAAAAAGTCTCACTTTTAGATATATGCATGATGGAAATACACACTTTAAGATGAGTTTTATAGCATCAAAATAGGTTATCTATAAATGCTATTCCTTAGCCTTCCAGTCGGGTCGGACAGGACTGGACTGGCCTGGATACACAACTTCGGGAACAAGACAATTAAAACTAGAGCAAATTTATATTATTGTATTATTTATATTACACATCTTAGAGCACCGGGCTGTAAGTAGCGATATAAAGCCGGCTACAACTACAATAATAAGTTTTCCAAAAATTGCTTGTTGTCACACATCAAAAAATACCGCTACGTAACTAGAAAGAGATACATTATCTTGTCGCTTTGCATCTTATAAGTTGTTGAAAAAATAAGTTGTAAAGCAATGCAGAGATCTGAGGAAGGTCCGAGCTGCATTTACCACAACAAACACACGCTTTGGCTTCAGTCACGTCTTTGGTGCATTCCAGTTGTAGTAAGAAGTAGGAATTTCTGGGTTCCGAGTAGGAAACTGCAACTGGAACGTCCCCCGAAGTCTGAATTTCCTACTGGGAACTCGGTGAAACCTCGCCACCCCTAATTTGACAATCGAAGATGGCTGCTCCCAGTTATTTAGCTCCTGTAATAATCAATTTATTTGCACTTCTGACTGGGGTGTGTCGCTCTAGATCAGCTGTATACATCATATTGTTAGACTCATATTTACAAAAATGCTGCCATAGTAATAATCACATTCTTCATGTGATATTTGTGAACAACAACGCAGGGTGTGCTAACAACAGCTAACAATAGCCTGGTAGATCGGGATGTTTTTTTCCGACTTCAACTGGAATGCCGATAAGTCAGAGATGATGTCACTCCCATTTCCGATGTTACTGGAAGCAGCATTACGACAGTCGCCGCGCGTGCTCATGGGTAGCAGAGTCTTTATTTCGCCGGTAATAGATTCTCCTCATAGCACCTTTAAATCTTTGATAGGGTTAAGATATCAGAGATTTATGAGGATACTGATATGATTTAAAACATGGGCTTAAAATGCTCCAAATGTGAAGTTCCTTAAACTCCATTTATAGTTGCAAACCCCATTCACACTTGCAAAAAAAATGAGATTATCCAGGCGAGCCATGTGTAAACACAAACAGATGAATTTTCCCACTGACTTTACCCAGATAATTTCCTCTCGCCTCCCTGGTATTTTATCAAGATAAAGTCCGAGTGGGCTCATGTCCTTGCTGAGAGGAGCAAGTGTGAATGACCATGTCAGTGAATAACCCGTGCAGGTTATCCAGACAAAGAGACTTGAAAGAAAATATGTAATGAAGAGAGTTCTCTACTGTTTGAAGCTTATTTGTGTCTAAACATTAAATTGGCTGAACAATTATTAGAAGCATGATTTTTGTTCATTTATTTATTTAATGGCTTTACAGATTTTTGGCTCAAGAGACTTTGCTGAGCTGATTTGAGATCAGGGTCTCTATGCAGCCCCAAACTTCTGACATCATCCCTGGTATAGTATAAGTACAAGCAGGGCTACTCCTGGTCAAACAGAGGCCCTAAGGGTTCCACAAACTCAAATGTGCATCTGAACATTTGAAAGTGCTGTTTCACTGCATATCATCAAGTTTTGTCATACGTCTTCTCCAGAATGATCACCACTGCGGCTCTTGTGCATACTAAGAGCCATCTTGCGCTGCTGATGTAGCCTATACAGAACTAAAACCTGACAGCTTCCTTTCTCCAGTCAATGTTATATCTCCCATGAGTCTGCTCCATTATTCTATCCAAAAAAGGCAATATGCTCAGGATTATACTGAAAACAATATTTATCTCCTATTACTGGTACTTCATAATGATCAGAGTTCTAAACAACAAGGCCCCCAATGTCTATAATATAAAAAACAAAGTCAAAATCATTAGCTACAACCTTATTCCAGTATTTTTCAAGACATGAATAAGTTCATGTCAAAAAGAGGATTTAGTTTATCAACAAAAATGAGGCCATATAAAACATTAATAAAAATAATAATACATTTTATTTAAAAGCACCTTTCTAAGCACCCAAGGACACCTTACAACATACATAATAAAAACACACTGCATTAAAATCACAGTTAAGATAAATAAGAACAGCAGACAAGAGTGACACAGTTAAATGTGGGTGGAAAATTAAAGGGAATATGCAGTTTGGAACAGATGGGTTTTGAGTTTTGATTTGAAGTGGGGAAGGGAGTCAATGTTTCTGAGGTCTGGGGGGAGAGAGTTCCAGAGTTTGTGAGCAGAGCGACTGAAAGTTCTTCTACCGATGGTGCTGAGCCAGGCGGAGGGCACAGAGAGATGGAGGGAGGAGGACGACCTGAGGGAGCGAGAGGGGGTGGCAATGTGGAGGAGATCAGACAGGTAGGGGGGGGCGAGATTGTGAAATGCCTTAGGATTTTGAAGTAAATTCTCAACTTAATGGGGAGCCAGTGAAGCTGCTGGAGGTCTGGGGTGATGTGATGATAGGAGGGGGTTCTGGTGATGATTCGGGCTGCGGAGTTTTGAACCATTTGGAGTTTATGGAGGGATTTGTGGGAGGCACCAAAGAGGAGTGAGTTGCAATAATCGATCCGGGAGTTGACGAGGCTGTGGACCAGGATGGCCATGGTGTGAGGGGTGAGGGAGGGGCGGAGACGGTTTATATTACGTAGGTGGAAGTATGCAGACCGGGTGATGTTATTGATATGAGAGTGAAAAGACAGAGAGCTGTCTAGGATGACGCCCAGACTCTTAACCTGAGGGGAGGGGGACACTGAGGAGTTGTCTATGGTGAGGGAGAAACTGTCAACTTTGGATAAATTGGATTTTGTACCGACCAGGAGGAGTTCTGTTTTATCGGAGTTAAGTTTGAGACACCTTCACTATAAAACATCAACAACTGAGTTAAAATGTATATTTTCCAGAAGCTGTTAATCAGACTTTTGTCAAAATGGATGCAGTTTATCATGGTGGTGAAGTATTCGATCATTGCAGTAATCCAAAACATTTAAGATCTCAAAAATCACATACTGCCCCTTTGATACCGTACGACTTTTTTGTACTAAGACATATTTTGACATAGAGGAGGCAAGCACAAGACACAGCAGAGATCAAAACTCACAGCAGAGTCTGAAAAGTACAATAAAGTAGATCTGCCTCATACATGTTAAATGTAAAATCTAACTCGGTAGAGGGCTCCCAGCAAAGATGAAAGGGAGGAGAGGAAGAGGTTAAGTCAAAAGTTAGAATCCATCCATAAATCAGCACCCTAACCTCTAATCTTCTAACATGTTACATACATAACATACCATTATCCTTGAATCAATTTGATTCGGATGGAGAGGAAAAGCGAGAGATCAAAGTTGGCAAAAATAGAAAATAAATATGTACTGCATCAAAGGCATATGAATTATATAGGGGATCCCTGAAAAACAACATACTTCTCATGGAGTTTGTTGTCCTAACAAATTCAAACATAAAACAGAATAAAGATTGCACCTATGTACTATTCATAGGTGATGACATTTTCCATAAAACAGTTTAAATAAAATTTTAACAGACACGTTTAAAAACAATTTCAATCAAAATACAAAAACATGTCAGAAATGTGAAAATGCGGCCGACTGTAGTTTTCTCTTGGCTCTCTTAGTAAATGTTAACCTTTTGCTTTACAGTGTTCTTTATGTTACAATACAAAGTTATTTAACAGATGACATGAGCTCCAAGACATTTTGAACCTTTAGAATCTATTCGGGGACAAAAATGCAAAAGCGAAACACAGCAATGAAAGGGTGGTATTTTGACATTTTCTGTTCTTTCTTTTTTGGCTCTCAAAACACTGGTTTTGTTTGGAGGAAATGCCCTTGCAGTGTAAAACTTTTCTCAATATTCTTAAGCTTGTCTCTGTGTGGATGGCCCTTAATCTTCATATCTGCATGACTTGTTACCAAATGATCAATTACCTTGTTGCACTTCACAGCCCAAGGACTGAAGAGCCCTGATTGCATAAAGTGATCATATCACCCAACATTTAATGGTGTTAACAAGCAATAAAAAGTCAAGACAAGCTCTTCTCTTTGCCTCCATTACTCATGCTGAGCTCGGCTGAGTGTCTCTTGTCTTGATGGTCCAACTGTTCACACACAGACGTGGACAGATTTCAGTCCATTCTCACTCACACAGAGAGCAAAACATCTCTCTCAATATGTCAAATAAATGCTAAATTACTTTTGCTTAGGGTTCTTTGGTCAAAATGTCTCTCTGATGTCATTGCTCTCGAAGAAAAAATGTCTCTCTCCCCAAAAAAATCACTAAAACGCTCTTAGTTTTGTAATCTGTTTGCAGTTCATAAATCTGAATTGTTAACAGCGTAAATGGTTTATTAAAGTGACAGTGTTGTCATTTGAATCATAAGCCTTTTTATCATTCCTTGTACAGATTTCAAATAATAACTCCCTCAAACCCCCCTCCATGGGGGTGCCTTGAGTAGCACTTTTCTGCAAATGCTTTAATAAATGCCACCATTTGAAAGATGACAACTGCAATGAATAACAGCTAAAACAAGCAAAGTTATGCTAAATATGCTGTTCCTGCTCAAATTGCATGTCACATTAACCTCTCTCAAGCCCTGCTCGTTTTTCCTGTCATGTTCAAGGGGCAGTCTTTTTTTTACTGCATCCCGTCTCCTCCACACACACACTCCTTGTTTCCTAATTAATATCTAATAAACTAAATGATGACTTTGAGTGGTCATTCTGTGGTTATAACCACCCTCCATTAAATGCCTCTCAGCTCCATTCCTCAAGAATGATATACTACCCAAAATCAAAACATTAATTAAAAAGCCATTCCCCCTCTCAACACCATGAGGAGGTTTTCTTTCACCAGTTTGATTCGTCTGCTTGGCAGATCTGCTACTGCAGCTGCGTCGTTACAACTCAGCAGTTTATGAAGTGGCACAGAAAAGAGGGTGGGAGGTAAAGAAGAAGAGGAAAGCTGTAGTGATGGCTGTAGGGTGTGAGTGTGAGTGCAACATGCTGGCATCCAGGTGCTGCACACACCAAGTCTATGTGGGATGTGACTGCCCACTAGTGTTGGCATTGAAGATGTATGATGAAGGACACAGAGAGAGGCCTGAAGCAGTATCAGGTAGACACAAAGAGAATGTCATGTCAGCAGTACATCTTGAATTATCACTAGACCTACATTTGAGCCAGATGAAATTATCACCACATATCATCAATAAGTCACTCTTTATTTGTGTAGTGCCAATTCAAAGCAAGTGCTATCTCAAGACACTATACAATAGCAGGCTGGAGCAAAACTCTTCATTTTATAGATGCACACACACACACACACACACACAGTAATCATAAATCTATAAATCTGTTCTGATTATATTGGTCCCCTATGAAAGTCCTCCTTTCAGTATTGTAAAGGAAAGTTTCGTAGAGGTTTAATCAATAACAATGAAAGGTGTGATTATTCTCATATAAAGTCAATCTAATAGGGCTTGGTTAAAAAAATGATTTAATCGATTTAAATCGATTTTCCTTTAACTGGTTATAATCGATCCAAAGATCGATCTTTTAACTTGGGTAGTTTTTCTTCTTTGGATGTGCAGAGAAGCAGCCTGTGGTATCAACCCTGCTAGTCTCGTGTGATCAGCGTTTAGCGTTGCTTTCTACTGAACAAGATCTCATGAGATGTTACTGCAAACAAACAAATGTACAGTATTTTAGATTTAACAAGTACAAAGGAAAATATGAGTTGGACAATAAACAAGTAATATGCAGAATTTGCATGAATGCATATCATTAAAATATGATTAATGTAACTGCTTTGGGTTTAGTTCTTCATGTTAAAACAATTTTTAATGATGTACCAGATCAAAAGGTCACTTTTTAAATTCACAGCATTATTTTAACTGAGATATCCCAGACTGAATAAATATCAAATGAATCGTGAATCAATTTGAGACCTTGTAAAATCGAATCAAATCGATCCAGAAAATCTAAATCAATACCCAGCCCTACAAACTAATATCAACATGAACACATATAATGATCATAAACTGGAGAGGAATGATGCTGATTAATATAGTAGCATCTAGCCAAGTGTGCACAGACAAGGAGGTCTATGAGGCATGTGTCCATCCCCACGGCTCTAGACAGCGAAATGAAAGCTGCTCAATGCTCCTCGACTTTGCTCACATTTGAAGCTTGAAGATTGCTTGATCATGGTTTCAGACACCTGATTCCCATTGCTGGACTTGATAGGCCAATGATGACATCCTGAAGAAAGAGATTAATCATGTGCTCATGTGCAGATGCAGGAAGCTGCTCAGGGTCTGCAGGGTCTCAGGGAGTGCTCAGTTCTTCAGTGGTGACTATCAGCTTCCAGTCGCAACCCTGCAACAGTGGATGAGGTGCCCCAGGAAGGCTGATCATGTCAGATTAGGTGTCAGTCGCCTTGGGGAAGCAGATGTTGCACAGATGTGCGACTGGGCTTGTGGGCACCCTGGAAACACCCGATGCCTCCCGGGATCCTTAGAGTCTTTGCACGGACCTCAGGTCTGGTCTACTTCAGCTGTTGCATGTGATTGCATACCAAGGCTACCTGTGAGGAAGCAGGATTATCCTCTTTGAGGAAACCATCTATATTGTAAGAAAATTAAAAGGCTAGACTTAACGGCAAAACCAAGCAGAGCGGGAGGCTAAGGTGTTAGAGCAGTCTTGTGTGAGAGCAGTCTGGAGGGATGCACAGACCAGGGTTTTTGACCTGTGTGAGACAGTTGACGGCAACTTTGGCACAAGTGCTCCCTGCCTTGCTTGCAGGGCCAGATGAATCAGATCTCAAGGAACAATGGTCCAGCTTTTTTGAGCTCCAGTTGGAGGCCGCTCATGAAGTGGTTGTGGAGCCATCTGTAAGCTGTGATCCACCAACTCTTAAGGAAGCTAAAAAGGTAGTGAACAATATGAAGGTTGGGAAAGCACCAGAAGTGTGGGAGATCATGGCTGAGATGCTCAAGGTGAGCTGTAAAACCTCCCTCCTGTTGTTGCAGGCATTCAAATCATCATTTATCTGATCGCCTTTTTTAGGGATATCATAATATTTGGTTTGTCAAATTAAACTTTAATCCCATTTTTTCCAAAGTGCATATTGAAGATGAGAAGCAAGTCACCAAGCTCTTGACTTTTACATTAATTATTCAAATCAGCGCAGCACAGTTTTAATTTGCTTTCCCATCAAAACTCATAAGTTCAGATGAAACTGACTCTGGTTCACTTGGATTTATTTGATTTGGAGGGCTGTGCATGCTCAAACAAACTTTAATGCAGACCAGAAAATCTGAACTTCAGTCTGCTTGTGTAAGCCTTGTTCTACTTTTCAATGAATGCATTCAGAGCCAAATCAGGACCAAACAAGTGAAATTTATCATAAAACAGTTACAGGGTGAGTAGCAACCGTGCATGTACCTCAAATGAAGGCTTTTGCCTGCCATTACTCTCTCTACACCTTTCCAAGTCTATCTGCTGTCTCTTACCATGCAGTGCAGATGGATGATCCATCTTACCAATCTTCATGCTACAATTGTGAGCAGCCTGAGGCAGCACAGCCTAATCAGCTTAATTTGGAGCAGGAAGAGGCAGGAGTTTGTTTGGTTATCACTGCGAAAGCAAACCAAACTGAAGGACAATGCTCCTACATAGCAACTATTATCTCCTCTTATCAAAGCAGCTTGAGAGCTTCATAGTGCATGAGACATATAAAATATATATATATATATATATAAAAAAAAAAAAAATATATATATATATATATATATATATATATATATATAAATATATACACACATATATATATATATACATATAGATATAGATATAGATATATATCTATATATATATGGAGAGAGAGAGAGAGAGAGAGAGAGAGAGAGACTGTTTTACGTTAAGAAATATGCAGAAGTGCATGTGCAAAACCCCTCACTTGTCCAAAGACACCTCCACATGATACAGGACTTCTTTGAGCAAAATAGCAAGGTCTGCAGCATCCAGAATTCCCCTTTTTTCTCTCGTAAACAGCAAAAATAGTTGCCTGAAGTTGCCTGAAACACCCTGTTGCACCCTCTGCTTGAGGTCTAAACACTACTAAGAAGTCATACCACTGTTAGATCAAAAGTTCAAGCCCACTGGCACAGGGTGGCACTCAGGCACCACTCAGAGCATAGACTGTGGAAGGAATGTAGGGCTGTCAGAAACATGGCCCTGAATTCTTTTGAACTGACCAATCACCACAGAGTAGGCCAATCAACCAATCACAGCAGACTGGGCCTATGTGGAGATGGGTGGCTTCGCCACAAATAGCTCTAGAGAACTAGAGAAAAAAGAGGAAATCTTTAAAAATCACATGCTGTATCATATATTGACTTAGCCCCTGTTTGTAATAAAAAAAGTCAAATTTGGACTATTATTATTATTATTATTATTATTTAATCAATGCAGTGATGCTTAATGCCCTTGTTTGAACTCAAAATCCCATTTTTCTTTGCCTTTTAATGCTGCATTATCCAATTTGGTTGTTCTTAAACTCCTATTTAGAAACTTCGCCATAAAGCTGCTGTGAACTTATATTCAAAAATCTGTACAATGAGAATTTCAATAAACCTGCGGTTGTTTCCATCCCCAAA
Source organism: Scarus forsteni (assembly GCA_036419115.1). Lineage (NCBI taxonomy): Eukaryota > Metazoa > Chordata > Actinopteri > Labriformes > Labridae > Scarus > Scarus forsteni. Next base: position 24,443,530 of record JAZDUH010000443.1, read on the forward strand.
TTTTTGTTTTGCAAGGCGAGTATGGGAAAACAGGCTATATTTGGCCCCTCACACTGCTGTTCTTATCATTTCCTCCTCCTATTCTCTATCTACCCAAAAAACCAAATATGTATGTGGTAGGTGGAGGGGAGGTTTCATGCGATCTATGATATTTCTATTCCAACCATTGGAAGTGTATTCGCTCACCATTATAAGGAGAAAATGGCAACGTAAGCCCGCCAAGTTCTGATAAACACATGAATACATGAATATGTGAGTGGGAGCTGTGGCGAGCAAATGTGCTGTTGAGTGAAGATGTTTTTGGGCCTGAGCTGTTTACACTGCGGTGAGGAGTAGCAGAGAGCTGCTCTTTTTATAACGGCTCCTGTAGAAAACGCCGCGTCTAGACGGAGAAAGACTCTCGGTGGACGCCATTAAAGCCCTCTCTTCCTCCCTGCTTTTGTTTGTACGTACACATTTTATGAAATAAAGATGGAAATCTCCTCTTTGAGACGGAAAGCAATCAATATGATAATTTGTGTATTTTCCATTCACCTGCAAGAAGAGCCGCAGTGCACTGTGTTTATGTTCCTCACAAGAGTAATTCATTTTAATGTGTCCACTGAAAATATTCCTCATTGTTTCCCCTTTTTCCGACTGACATGGGACAACGCAGACATCCTCTCATTATTTTCAGCTGGATTGCATTTCATTGCCTGGACAGTATTTGTAGTAAGCTTTGTTATAGGTGTGCACATTTGCCTTGTCAATCTGGCTGCATGTTGTAAAACATCTTTTTAAGCATCATGATGATTTATACCCTCTCATAAAAGCACAGTAAGCCCACAAGGTTAGTCAAGGACAAGCAGCCTTCCTGCCTGGCTCACTGTACGAGGTGAGAACATTCCTGTCCCTAAACACACACACCTTTCATATCATATCTTACAGATATCCAATGATGCGACGACTCCGTGACCCTGATGTGTGATGTGTTGGTGTGCATGAGATTTTCAGCAGGTGGAGGGGTTTGGTGCCATGTGGGTTGCTTTTCCTGTAGTGTTGCGTGAGAGAGCTTTAATGGTGCAACATGCATGTGCACACACGTGGGAACTTCAGAGGACATTTTTAGGATGAAGAGTGCAGTTTGAAACACTGAAACATGCCCCTGCCCATATTTGCACGTCAACTCTGCAGTGGAAGTGCCTCCTGGTGACTATGATGTATTACATGTCACCGGGATACATCCCAGCAGAATACTAATGCAAGCATCTGTGGAAATTTTTGTGGTATCTGTGTGCTTCCAGAAAAAAAAAACAGAGATGAATCTCCTCAAGTATTTTTATGACTTGACGTTGGACAATTGTGGCTTGAAGCAATATGTCTATAGATTTTCCTACTGTCCATCAGTCTGTCCAAATGTCTGTCTAGGACATTCTTGAAAATCTAGTCCCTAAAGATCGATTTGAGGTCCTTTCTTTGCATTAACTCGGAATGATCTTGTTAGACTTAAGTCACAGAGCTGGGTAAAGAAAACATATATTTGTATCTGTATTAATACCATTTGCATCTCAAGAACCCTTGGAATATCTTCTTCAGGATTTGCATAGATGTCCTCTCTGACTCAAGGATATTAGACTGTTAAGCATTGTAGGTCATGGGGCAATAAAAGGGAAAGTTACCTTTATATCACGGTGAATGCTACAGTATCTCAAGAGCACTTTAAAGAGGCCATTTTTCCCATAAATCAGGTTTATACATTTGCTATGACTGCAAGGTCATGTTCATATGACTTGTGTTCAATAAAACACCAACTTTCTTATACTGATCCCTTGATTGTAGAGCTGGGAAATTAATCAAATTTTGATTGACAATACAATTACTGTCTTCCACATCTATGAAAACAGAGTAATTGTGATTAAAACATAACTGGACCACATGACATGTTACTTTTTTTTTCTTTTTTCCATGTTCATTTCTTGCATTATTTAAGTATTTTTATTTTTACATTTATTTAAATGTATTGCCTGTTCTTTAATGAAAAAAATATAGTGCCTAAAGCATATTGAACAAAAAAGTTTTTTTTTAATTAATATTGTGTTTCATAATCTTGATCTCAATGCCTATGAAAATATTCATGGTCCTGATTTTGGTCATAATCTAGCAGCCCTACTTGAGAGTGCTGTATTCTCAGTCTTTCTGAGATGCTCTGTTTCAGCTCTGTCTCTTTAAGGCTGCCTTCTCTACATGGGCTTAGTTGGTCTGATTGGTTTACTCTATGGTAATTTGGTCAGTTAAACACTGCTTAGCAACAGAATGTCATGGACTCTGCATTATTTTAAACATCTATACTCTACTCTCCAATTGACTTACTATCATAAGCCAAAACTGACCACAAAGCAATGGTAGGATGTCACACTGGTAGGTCTATTCATGAACCCAGAGATTGAGATGTTTTCTGTAGGCAAAGTTAATTTATGGATTTAGATTTTAGGTTTGGATTTAGATTTTAGGTTTTTGAGTCATGTTTATCCCTTATTTACAGGACTTCTTCTAATCACACAACCCCATAAACCACCCTGCTCTCTTTCTCAACCCAACACTCTACTTTTACTTGTGTACAATATTGTAGATGTCTACGTTCTCAGTCATCAAAGTCATGGTTATCCGGTGCTTATCAAAGTGGCAACAAGACTAGTTCTGGTTCTTGAATACCTTTTGCCAGCAGCTCTCAGGTGAGAGTTTATGCCAGATCATGTACATAGTAATGGTCAGTTTGCGCTTTATATTGTGTCTCTTCTCGACTCTCTTCTTGAAACTGAAAAAGCCTTTTGGAGAAGAGGTGAAACATCTTCAAGAATCTAAGGGCGTTTTCACACCAACCACATTTAGTGCGCACCAAAGAAGTTTTGGCCCAGGTTTTGGTACGTTAGTGTCAATGTGAATGCAACCACCGCACTTTGGTGCTCACCAAATCAGCCAGCCCGAGACCTTCATGAAGGGGTGGCCTCGATCCACTCCAACTCCCTACATTTGGTGCGGTTTCACTGGTGTGAAACAAAGTGGTCCGAACCGATCTACTTTTGATGCATTACTTCCTGTTAATCCCGCAGTTGAATCAATGTGTCAATTTGTTTATTCTGGCTGAGGATTACAATGATTTACGAGGGTCCAGAAGGTTGCTGTTGCCATCTCAAACACGATAAAAAAACACACTTGAAGGAAAATGTAGAAGAGAGCGAAACGTAAACATTGGTTGTTCGGTGTAGGAAATGGTTGCCATGGTAGCCTCTTCTTCGTTCTCCTCCGTAGCAGGTTTCATAACCAGTTACGTGCATATCGCCCTCTGCTGTTTCAAACAGAGTAAATACACAAGTGGGTCCGGGCACAGTTCGATATTGCCAGTGTGAATGCAAGCCAGCGGGGGAGAGGGAGGGGGGCGAACCCATGGCGAACCGCGCCGTGGCACGGTTCGAAACAAGTGGACCTAATGTGAAAACGCCCTAAATCAATCCAGGTGCCACTTTGATTAGCATTGGATTTCACTCATTTACTTAGAGGCATTTTAGTGTCCTGAATTATTTGTTCTTCTATCCTCTGAGAAGTTTGATTTCCTATGTCACATTTGGTTTATCCTACTTTGGATTTCTTTCAGTGATTCTGTTGGTAGAGCCTCTTTTTTTTCTAAATGTGACAGATTTGAGAGGTCCAACAAATAATAGCGATACAAAGGCTAGAATTTGATGTTAAAAGGGAGGCTATGGTTGTGTTCAGGCTGTGATTTATTCCTACTCCGCCTTTGGCAGCATTGAAAGGACACAGAGAGGATTTGTGGTGATGGGAGGTCTTAAACTCCATCTGACCCTCGAGCCCACCTGAGAAGACTCATTGGGTGGTTTTCACATTACATATGCAACTTGTGGTGTAGACTTTTGATGTTGGTGAGACATTAATCACTATTGAGTCATAAAAAAGAGCTTGAAGAGCATTGAAGGATACCTGGGGACTGAGATGTGCCAGTCTAGTGATTTGCTGTGCCTGTTTGTTGATGTCAGAACCAGGCAGAATTTACGGTCTCTGTTAATATACCTTATCGTCTGCTGCCATCAGCTGAGTGGCCATTAGAGGACTAAGAGGGGCTGCATCCACTTTGTAACGATAGACAATGAATACTGTCCCTCATTCATGAATGCAAGAGAAAATCAATCGATAAAAACAGACTATTGGTTAAACATGACATTAACAGCAAACGCAAAAGAGCTGATAACTAGAATACAGAAGAGAGCTGCCTAATTTAAGTTACATCCACTCGTGGCTGTATCTTAGCACCTGAAATATGAGCAAATGGTTGGTTGGCTAGATTACATTAAACCTGTCATTAAATGCATCAGATGATAATTAATAATTTCCAATCTTAAACCAGCACTTCAGCATCGAAGGAGCTTGGGGAGCACAAGAACATTATAACTTTTACTATGTCTAAGCTTGCAGAGAAATGCACCATGCCTTTTTCAAGAACAAGTCCCTTAAAATGCTCTGTTTTTATTTTCTGTGGTTTATATGTCATAGCTACACAGCAAATTCAGAAATGCTCAAGTTTGGGGGCAAAATTGGCAAAATTTTAGCAAGTTCAGAGTTAATTATACTGCGGATGGACTCAAATCCCTGAACATTTCTCTTAGCTGACACAAAGAAAGTTGAAAACAAGAGTAAAAATGTATGCTTTAGTAAATCAAATCCATATGTGCCACTGCAAAATCTTTAACTCTGAGCTTTTCTCCCTGAACTTTGAACCTATTTGTGACACATGCAGAGTCAATTATCCAGACTGTCTCCAGCACCAACAAATGCCATAAACCCATATCATGAAAACTGCAGTGTAAATGATTTTTCTTTACACCTAACAGCTAATTTTCCTCATTAATACACAGAAAACATGTACAGCAATGCCTGGACATTGCAGTGTTAATATAGAGTTACACATTAGTAGTTTAATATATAGTGAGATCATTTTTAAAAGTACATGGACGGGTTGATCAAAAGTCACATGGTTAAGTCTTACAAAGCTTTAAATTTTAACTCTAAAAGGGGAGAAAAATTACACACGAGTTGAAGTTCCATCGCTCCTAAAAGAAAGGAAAAGAAATACTTGTGTGGACCCATATAAACACTTAAGAGGTGTGAGAAGGAAGTGTGAGAAAGTGTTAATTTGTCTGTAGATTTTGCTGTGAAAAAGCCACTAACATGACTGTTTTGAAAGTCTGCTCCGTGGTGTCTAACCCCTCCTTCCTCCTCCCATCAGACATTGTTTGGGCAGCCAATCAGTGCAGATTTAATTATCATAGCCTCCTGTAGTCTCCTCTCTCCCTGAGATCAAAGTGTTTCCAAATGGGAGGGAAGAAGGCTGCATCTGATCCTCTACAGAGGGGACTTTTATGAATTGATATGATTTGGCGAAAAAAGAAAAAAAAACATATTTACTATTAATTCAACACAGTTAATCTGCATTAGACCAAAAGTAGGAACGTTCTTAATTCCACTATTACGAATATTTCTTTTCTCGCACAGTTTCAGCTGCTTGCAAAAACTGTGAGAAAAAAAAAACTATAATGCTGTAAAATATTAGTTTATTAAAGCTTTATCTGTTTATCTATTCAGTTAAATGAAAGTAAAATCTAAAGCTGTTTCTAGATTATATCTATTTCCCCAAAGCTTCTGCTCTGGCTTGTGCCTACTGGACGATAGATGCATTAAGATGTTCCTCTTATCAAATTGTTTGTCTTTTAACATGTTTGAATAAAAAACAGATGTAAGTGTGTCTGACCCTGGGAGTTTCATCAGTTTTATTCTTGTAATTTATGACAGTTTCAAAACATAAAAAACATTGAATTAAAATAATTTTGGCATCTCTTGTATCATAAAGTAAATTATCAAATCGATTTACTGTACTTAGAGCCTCTATTGACTGCTGGGTTACGAGCATTTTCAAGACAGAGGAAAATGTTTTTATCAAATTTGTGCTGTCATTTGCTTAGTTATCTCGAAGCAAGGCATGCAATTCCTCAATAAATAAAGCCGTCTATCCACGTTCCCCAAAATGTCAAAATTGTGGATTCATACCTTCCTCACTTTCTCATTTTCCTGAGCTGAGATGAGCTGAATGTTCAGTTGTGAATTGCTTTCTCCAAAAACTGAAATAGTGTTTACTGCAGGGCACCTCTGGTCTGATTTTTTACAATAAAGATTTTAAGCAATTTATTCCAGGAGAAGAGCAAAAAGGGGTGTTTATATTCTGTGCACACTTCAGCCAGACCTCAATAAGAAGCAAACAGGGCTAAGTAAACAAGATTTAGTGCAGAGGCAATGGCTCCATTGTTGGTATTTTGTGAAGCCAGGCAACAGTTTTCAGAATTAAGTGTGTATTGCCAGTGATACTGTAGTTGTTCCTTACATATTTTACCATTGTGGCAGTGGTGTTGTGCAGCAGATGAGGTTAAACAGCTTGTTGGTGATGCATAATTAACATATCTTGCTTCTCTCTCAGTTCTTTTCCACTCAGATCATCCTGACAGAGCAGCTCATGTGAGAAATATACCCTTAACAATACACCTTTTACTGATCGTTTCCAGTAGATTTAGCATATATAAAAGGTCAGGCATTTTGAAAGACTGCTAGACTGTCAGTCAAGAAGAGAGTAAGCCTTCAGAACTGATGTGGCTTTGGAGTAATCAGTGTGGATTAGAATTTGCTAATTGAACTGGCTCAGATGTCACCCTTGCAGTCTCATCCAGGTCAGATTGCAACCTGCCTCGCTCCTGAGCTCCATGGCTCTTGTGGCTAATCAATGCTGTGACCTCAGAGGAGTGAACCTGTCTGTGCAGCAGGCAGCATGCACCAAACTGTAGTTTGTCTTTCATGGTGTCGCTAATGGCGACTGGGTGAGAGAAAACTTAGAAAATCAAACTTTTGTTTAATCCAAACTTAAAGAGCATTTTTTTGTCTTTATTTCTTCACTTCTCTTATCTTAATTGATAGTTATAGGCATTATCTCAATGTTTTTGCATATTTTTATTGCCCATATCTTCAAATATATTTGGTATTTTAGGTCTCAGTATTGGTAATTGGGATACTGGGTTTCCTAAGTTCATATGTGTTCTTTTATGTGTTTAACCCTTGCAATGCCAGAGCTCAATTTTAAGGCTTACTATTATCTTATGTACCAACCATGTAACTGTAAGACTGCTCTTCACATGAGAGGTTATTGGTAAAGAAGCTGTGTAACTACGTGAATGCTGTAATCAAGATCATTCTTAATTGGATACAGAAAAGGCAAATTAAAAATTACTGATGAATATGGCATGACCAAAAGTAACAACCTTGTCCGTCAAACTACAACCCATAAATAGTAGAGACAAGCAGTCGATCCAGCATTGACATTTTTGAGCCGTGTGCTTTCTAAGACGGCCTCCCAAAGCACATTTCTTCTAGCAACACTGAGATGTCTCTGCTGGAGTTCACCAGTACGTTAATTTGCCTTAAACTCCATGGCTTCAAATTTATTTTTTTGTCTACAGCCACTCTGCTCTCCCAAACTCTCCATATTGACAGCCCAGAGCCCATGCAAAATCCTCCTTTGGATAGAGCAGTCTGCACCACTTTTGTTCCTGCTATCAATCACACATCCAGTCGTAGTAGATCATCTACAACATGCCTACCAACAGCATGTGCAATTTATAGTTTGCACTGGCAATGTAGTGTTCATTATTTGGGATCTTAGTAGATCTGGCCCTTAGTGTTACAGGGTCAGAAAGCTTTACCTCCATTTCCTTCATTCATTCATAATTATGTTTTAGAAGGCCCATTTGAAGTGCCTCTACTTACAGAAACATCACTCACAGAACATGAAAACAAAGTAAAGGAGCCCCTGACCTGGCATGACCAGTCAGAAGACTTTCTTCATAGCAGTCTTCTTTGTGGTTGAAGTGGACAAAGAAGATCAGTTTTACGTATCCATCACGGAAACTTCAGTGGTCTGTCTGGGAAAGAGTAGTTCAAAATGTAATCAGGGGTTGATGATTCTAAAACAACTGTAGCTGGTGATAGAATTATAATTCAGCTCAACACAGACCATCAAAACTTTTACTCCCTTTGCAGCCCTCCTTAATCGGGGTAAAAGCATGTCCCTGTGTACACTCAAGTAGTTTGTAGGCTGTAATTTACCATATAGGTTACACTGGATGACATATCAGATATAACTGAAGCAGACAATCAAGAGGTAATTAAAATCATTTTATATTTGGCCCTTTAAGTTTGTTCATAGTTACTAACAAAATGCCTTGTATGCGTATCTTGCACTTTATTAGATACACCTTGCTGGTGCTGGGTGCTTCTTACTTATTTTTAAGCATTCTATTTTATTATTCCTCCTTATTCCATGTATTTGTCTGATGAGCTGGACAGCAACGTGGACGACTGGGAGGAAGAGACCATTGAGTTTTTTTTATCAACGAAGAAATCATTCCCCTTGGCGATCTTTGTATTTTAGTGAGCATGAGACTGTGAAAATGAATTTACAGTTCTTAAATTTTCAGGCAGGTCTGGGATAATTTAGCTTTTGAATAAACTGTTCAATTTATGACTACATCTTTCTCCCTTAATTATACAACCATAAAAAGATGCAAAAAAATAAAAAATATCAAGGCCCAAATTATGTGATGTTTGACAAAAAAAATTGTAGTTTGTGAGAGGATAGAAAAAAGCCTTTCTGCACTCTAACTCTTCTTTTGAATTGTAGTATGAGAGCAAGTGAACTGTATAAAAATGAAAGAGGTGAAGGGAATAAGTTCTGGAGTGCACAAGTGTGTGACTTTAAACCTTTGCTATAATGGGGGTTAAAGACCCAAGCACAATTTGATTAAATGGTTATAATCAAAATCACAGCTGCAGTCCATGATTTGCAGCAATTTTCTTGGAAAGGAAAAGTAAATAAGTCAAGCCTGCAGAGAGCATGGCTAACTTTTGAGTGTGTGTGTGTGTGTGGCTGGATTATTCCTGATCAAATGGTCTATAATAATATGACCAACTGGGTCTTTGAATTGGCTGTGATTATGTGGCTTTTTCTGGCCTATTTCTGCCAATTCTTTTTTGGCAAGGTAATCATCGGTATCATTTCAGGACCTATAAAGAAGAATATGTTCAAGTATAAAATACATGACTGTAAAGAAGACAAAAAACTATGAGCCAACCAGTTTTCCCTTAGGTAAACATTTTGCCCTGCTTTTATGAAAGCTTTGAGACACTTCACTGACCATTCTTACTCATTTTGAGCCATATTTGAGTGGAGTTAAAAACATAAAATGTCCTGAGGGTGACTCTTGATTAATGGCTGTTGCTTCATTAAAATTTGAAGAGCTCCGTCTCCCCTTTGGAGCACCAAACTGTCATGGAATTCCCAGTCTGTCTGTCTGCAGGATTATAAGACATCTTGTCTGAAAAGCTGACATTTGGGCCTGAGTATGATACAGGGGAAAGCTCACCGAGGGTCAGAGAGGGAGAGGGTTCACTCCCTTGGGATCGTGAACGTGTTCTGAGAATTTAATGGAACCTGCCTATTTGATTTATATATTTCCGGTGAAAAAGCTGCAGCCCTGGCCTGATGGTGGCACCACAGGGATGCAAACAGGGGTGATGCGAAGAAATGTGGGTCCCAGGAAAGAATAAAATAATGACTCCATCACAAATTGACTGAAAGCTATTGGTTCAGGGGGAGTGGGGATATGTTACTCTGGTAAATTATGTTCTCAATTAAACAATATTACTTAACCTAATGAGTGACGTTTTTTTTAAGCTACAAAAATACTAATTGCTTTTCCAAAATATGTTTTTTTTATTCCACAACAGTGGCTTTCAGTCATCTTGTGAATTAATAAAACCACTCCACTGCCATGAAATGGTAAAGTTTTGTCTGCAACCACATCTGTGCACCCCATTGACTGTAGAGGTGTAGAGTAGAGGTGCAAAGTCTCATTTATCACAATTCTTATATGAAATGGTCGTAACAAGCAGTAAAGTTTGAAATGAAATGTAGTCCACTTCCTGTGCGCTAGACTTCTAAACATTCATCACAGTCCATAGATTTATCCAATAGCTTTGCTTTCTTTAGTTTTAAAAATGAGTTAGCTACAGCCTCAAAGCATGCAATGTTCAAGACCACCATATGATATTCTGTAATTTTGTACTGAACAACAATACATTTAACTGTATTTTTTTATTTAATTTATTCAGTCAAGTTTGTAAGGATTTAGGAGAAATGGCCTGATCAAGGTGATGTCAGAAACTGTGACTATGAAGTCATACCTATTATAAGTTTTTCATTAATGCCAGTCAGAGCTGCAAAATTATGGTGATTTTTGAAGTTGAACATTGGGAATTAATGAGAATGTATGGAAACAAACACAAGTAAACCTGCAATTTACAGAACTGAATGTCGTCCCTTAACATTAATTTTAAATCTTGTACTTTGGAAAAATACATTTTGCATTACCTTGACTAAAACAACCAGGTTTTATGCAAGTTCACTCTGCATTTCCACATCACACGCACAGATGATTCTAGAACCCAGACTGCTGAGGCCACTCAGTTGTGAGCAGTTATACTTGATCGTTAAATGAAAAAATAAAACTTGAGAAATACATCTGTTGAAACATAATGTTTTAATTTCTTTGTTTTGCATGGATGTCTGCCTATGACGAAGCAAAATATTTAGAAATGTATATTTTGGTCTGTTATAGATTGTTTAAATGATCCAATCTCCCAGTTGATTCCCGCAAACTCGCATATATTTTCAAAATTCACAGGAAAGTTTCCAATTTGGAATTTTTCAAATAATTCCTCAGCTTATCTTCCCATGGAAAGGAACCTGAAAGTTTCCTTGAATTGACCAGAATTCTCTACCCCTTTGCAAGACTAATTCCATTGTAGCTTTTGTGCATTTGATGTAATGGATTTTTTTGTGGAAGTTTTAATCACTGAAGCGATCAATTTGAATCAATTTGGGTCATTGTGCTGGAGCCCAATATGTTCCATGTGAGCATGTGGCCAAAAGTCAAGAGTCCTCAGGTCCCTGGACTTACTATATTCTAGTGAGGCCTGGACACTAGCTAGTGGCCGAGATGCTGGCAGGACTTCTTCATGGACCATGTAATGCAATAAAAGCATTACGCAGATCCTGGAATGGAAAAGCAGAACAAATGAGCAGCAAATGTAGATTCTGTGATTGGAGGTTTTGTCTTATTTTAATTTGGTTTCAGAGAAGACAGATCCGTGAACCCTTTGTGCCGTTTAGTAGAGGGTTCCGCTGAGTGGTACCATCTGTCTAAATGTTTGCCTTTTTTTCTGCAGCCTCTCATTTACATCAGTCGAGTCTCCAAGTAATCGCACTGGCAGATAGAGTACAGTCAGCTTGCATGAGCATGTGGGCTGAAAGCATCTGTGCAAGCTTCTATAAAAACTCATGTTGTCGTCGCATGCTGGACCACTGGACAAAAATCCCAAATGGCTTTTTAGATTTTTCTGTATTTAGATTCATTTTGTTCACTTCGAGCAGAATTCAATTTGCATTTGATCATACAAGTTTAACAACAGTATTCTCTCTAAAAATTAGAGTTTGGTTACCGAATGCTTTAATTAACATGCAAAATACAAATTTATATACAAAAACAGAAGTCCTATAAAATCCCTCTGATATTTTTTGACTTAGCCTAAAATTCAGAATACCAGATGTCTATAAGTACTACAGTACGATGGCAATCATTTTGACCTCCTTTACAAGATTTACATATTTATTTGATAATAAGCAAAAGAAGTTGCAAGTACAAATTCATCTTGAATATGGAATAAGAAAACACATACAATATTTAAGTATGAGTAGGTGTGATAAACAAAATTGAGGGGTTTCCCAGAGACTTTCTAAAGCCCAGCATAATGGAGTGATGGTTACCACAGACAAGGTTAAATCCTAAATCCATGCAATAGTTATTTATTCCTGACATTAGTCATAAAGAAAAAGAATATAAATTCTATTCATTTTTGCCTGCCTCAAAAGTAAACCACCCATTTCTTGAACAAGTGTGACCATGTACAATAGTCATTTTAATGCTTTGTGCAGGCCTAATGCAACATCGGTGCATCCAAAGACCTGCAGCAAACTGTTTTCAGTCCACTGTATTTACTGATTGGAATCAGATCCAGAATGCAAATGTTATTAGTGAAACTAGAAATTATGCGACTGATCAGATATGCAATAATTGAAATTGTTTGATTACATCTGGGGAAGACCAATTTACTTAGGCTTTGTGGAGGTGGGCCTGTTTAAAAACAGAACCAGGAACATTAAACTACATTCCAAACCATGGCCCAGATATGGTCTTCATGTGTATGGGCGATTCTTGTTCTGTGATCTGGCAGCTGGATTGGGGTCACATGTGAGTCATGTGTTGTTTTCACTCTAGTAATCAGATCCAGGCAAAGCCAATTTTGATATTTGGGATTTCACCACATTACAACCCATTGGAATATATAGTCCAGAATTATTATCTTATTGATTGTGTTAATTTTGTAAGGATTTATTGTATAAGAAAAAAACAAATATTGAAGAGGGTAGAGGATAGGCAGCAGAATAGATTAAAGTTGAGTAAAAGGTGGTCTTTGTTACCAAGCCCTGCGGAAAAGTTTACCACTGTTCTCTTAAGATGTAGAATTATGACTTTTTGATAGAGAAAAGCTGTTGAGTTGCATCCATTCTGGTTTGTGTTATTCTGCATCCCAGTTCATATTGAAAAAAAGCAGCCACTAACGAGACATGAGGCGACAATTTTTAATTGTGTCAGATTCGGACGTGATGTGATGGTGATAATTGTGGGAATGATATTCTGTGTCTCAGCATCATACATCGACGTATTGGTTGCACTAAGATGCTGCCAACTTTTGGCAAACAAGGAACTGTATCAGATGAGTCATACTTACTGGATTTTACATGAGAAAAATGTCCAATCAAATACAGATGGTTTTCTAATTAAATTGGATTATTGTGTTGTTCCATTTTTATGTTTCAAATATGAAGATTTTGATGTAATTGTTGTATTTAAAGCTTATCATTGTGGGAGCAAACCAAAGGTGACACTGTTTACCTGGCCTCATCTCTAATATGGAAATAACTGGAGGTAGCACCAGGCTCAAATTCACATAAGTGGAAACAACTCCAGCTTTTCAAACAGGAAAGTGGAGAAGTGAACCCCTGGCAAGGTGACATCCTGACTTCTCCCCTCCCTCGATCGCCCGGGATGTGGAGGGAGCAGGACACAACAAGCCTTTCAGCCACAGCCAAGGTTTTGATGTCCTGAGCCAAACACTGCTGCGTACTAAAGATAGAAGGCTCTTATCAATTAGTGGCTGAAGACACCCCACTCTCAGCACCTTGGTCAGATAATTTGCCCTTGTGCTGGGTGATTGGATTCCCACCTCCCTATTTGTCTGCCCCTCCTACTGTCCTTCACAGTTTGGCATAAACACTTTGCTGTTTCTCTCTCAGCACTCTTTAATAGAAAAGAAGAGGTAACCTGGGAAGTAAAAAGCATGCACACAGAACAGCAGAAATTCAGTTTCTAAAGAAGGAGAACATCTTTGTGAAATAGAAGTTCTCAGGCCAAAGATGTTGAACATCTTTGTAAAGTGAAAAAGACATGAGTACGAGGGATTGTTTTCAACATTTTATGATCCTGCCCAGCTCCCTAGTCTGATCTCTCTTGTATAAAATAAAAAAATAAAAAATCTTGTCCTCACTTCATGCAAATGAAAATGGGACACCTAAATATTTCAGAGGATACAATGGATAGATTCCTTTCTGCTAAATATCCATCCATTGAAGAGGCTTTTGCAATGTTTGAATAAAAAATCCTTGGAGAATGAAGTTTTCATGTTCTCTTGCTGCTTTAATAAACATCAGAGCCCTCTCTGTCAGCATCTCCACTCTGCCACAGCGCAGTTCATCCAAAACCTATCCTTTATTAGGACTACAAATTCAATCCACCGCTCTGAAAGATTTATAGATTCATGCAAGTTTTACGCCACTGGGAGCGCTAATGGCTTTTAGTGCTGGGGCCCCAAGGAGTCATTGTGCATGAAAACCAGAAAACTCAGAGCAGCACTTAAGCTTACCGCAATGTCAGGTTTCTGTCGGAAAAGATGCAGCTGACTCCGGAGGACCAGTTCCAACCGGTGGGTTTCTGAATGAGGGGAGACAGGTCTTCTGTCATCAGCATGTACTCAGTGTTGAGGCACTTTCTGTGTCCTCCTTTGAATGACAGAGAGATGTGTATTTCTCTGGGAAATGTTCCATGTTCCTGAAAGAAAAAAATATTATATTCAATTTAATAATGAATGAGTGACATAAATGACTTCAGGTCTTGTAAGGTTCAGTTCCTGACCTGAAGAGTATTTTAGAGAGTGATGTGCTTTCTCCAGAGCTTCTAATAAAAAGGGAGCTCAAGTCACCAACCATCAAGAGGAATAAGATTTCTTAACTTTTATTTGCTTAGAACAAAAATTAAAGAGCAGTCTTGTGCAGAAATAAAATAACCAAGCTGTCACGTATCAGCTCTATGGTCACAGGCATGCTACAATCACACAGTCTAAAACATCATCAAATACATAATCTGAACATTAGCCGCTTTTTCCACTGCATGTCAATCTTACCAAAACCCATTCAAATGCTGGTGGTTGATGTTGCTATGTAAAGTGTAAAAAGGTGTTATCACATTTGTATGTTCCTTTGTCTTTTAATGTGTTGCAGAGTCAGAAATGAAATAACTTACAAAAGGACGTGTGGCTGCTGGTCACCAGCTTACATATAATTATATATATATATATATGTATATATATATATATATGATCATTCAGGTCACTGGTGACATATACATATATATATATATATATATATATATATATATATATATATATATATATATATATATATATATATAGGTGGGTTATTTACCAGCTCCTGCAGTCACATGTGATGTGTTCTTGGGCAAGAGTTTTGGCCCCTAAGTGATCTTTTGCCCAGCCTTGCTCTCACCTAAAGGTGACAACTTGCTAAACCCTATCCCATTTGGCTACTTTTTCAAGGTTTGGCAAGGTAAGTTGTGACCAGTGTTGGAAAAATTACTTTTAAAAAGTAACTTGTTATGGTTAGTTACTTTCAATCAAAAATCAACCAATCAATCATCAATCAATCAATCTACTTTCCAAAAATGTAAATCACTCACTGAATTACTCCTACATAAATGTAATGTGTTGCCAGGGAGAGTTATTGACGTGTTACTTTTTTGTAAAAGCTTTTGCTGCTTTAACTGTGTGGCTCCGTCTCTGTGCCCCTACTTGTTTGTTACCTGGCCTACTACAGCAGCACTGGCATAAGCTGAGTTCTCTGTGTTTTTGGTCACCAGAGTTTTTGACTATACTTACATCACACAAACACTTTGCTTTAGGACATATGGTACACTTCACATATGTGTTCTTGCCCATTACTTCTTGTACTTCGTCCTGAAAATGACAGCTTTAACTCCACAGACCGCTCCCAACTTGTCATCGCTGCACCTAGCCGTGTTGCCAGATTTTGCAATTGAAATAAGCATTTCTAAAGATAGAAACCGACATGAAGCATGTTTTATTTATTTTTATCCACACTACATTTCAGTGTCAAAGTGATATTTCTTCCATTTTGTCTCTTAGTTTACTTATTCAACATCATTTTGTTTGGAGGTGGAACATCCTTTTCTTAATTCAGAAGTGAAACTGTTATCTGTAATTCCATTATTGCTAAACAGTCCGGCCAAAAAGACATTTTAAGCTTTTATCTAAGTTTAATGTTAGTCCTCTACAGCCTTATTGTGGTGAAAACAGAAATAGGCCTAGCTACATTAGAAATAAATTTAATTCTGGCTATAAGAATTCATTTTAGGTGGAAACATTTTACAGTAAATTTTATTTTGTGTTCAGAGTGGGATAAAGTATTTTTATAACTTCTGAATTGGGTTAATGTTTACTTAAAATTAAAGGCAGACAGAAACATGTCACACACTTCATTGATTTCTACATATCAACCAGCCAATCACAGTTCAGAATTTTGGACTGGCACATGTGGTGGTCAATCAAATTCCAGGACGCCAAGCCTCAATCTGGCCACACCCCTACCCAAGCAAGTTGCAAATGTCGGCTTAATTTATCTAACAATATATCTCTGCATTTATTCATTGTTGTGGATTTTTGATGGTTTTAAATGGCATTAAGGTGACCCTTTGATTGCTTTTGAGTTGTTCTTGCAAAAGCACCACAATGACTTGCCTTGTGATGTGAGCTAACCAATCACAGCTTAAATAAACGGTCAGGTGCTCCCCTCCTGCATCAGTGGTGTGCTAATGTTTATGTGTCATACCCTTTTCAGGCAAATACTGATGGAAACTTAAGATAGCTAGACCAACAGTGTGAATAAGTATGATAGGAAGGAGTGACCTGCAGTATGATAAGTACTTTGAGAAGAAAAGTCTATTCACCATTTCTTATTTCAAATCTTTTTTTTTTTCCCCCAGGAGCCTCCCTTCGAACAAATGTGAGTAAAATCTGAATATAATGGTGGATCAGGCCCTTAGTCTCCATTATACAAATATGCCTGTGATTACTTGGTTAGTACATGCTGTGTGCTGCAAAGGACTCTCAAGAGAGATGAAAGAGAGCTAAATGTCTTTGTAAGGAGATGCAAGGCTGACATGCACCACTAGAACCCGGAGCACCCAATAAATCAAGCAGCATCTTCTGCCACAAACCTGTCAACCTATTAGGGATAGACAACTGGGAAGACAGAAGGTGCACGGCTGAGATGTGACTGGGGAGTTTGAGAGAAAATATCAGATAGTGAGAGGCGCTGGAAGGATTGGATGCACATGACAAGAAAGCATGAAAAAAAGGAAAAAGCACTAAAAAGCCCAGATTCTCCTTAAACCAGTCACAACCTGAGTGCTCAGTGAAGTTGTATACAAGTCTAAAAGAAGCATGGACATGGAATAAAAAATGCCACCGCTTATTATCAATAATTCAATAGATTGCAATGGCACAAAAATAACAGTCAGAAAAAGCCCTGCTGCTGGACCTGACATCTAAGGGCAGCTGGCTTTATCATGTTAGGATGTTGTTTGCTTGTGAGCTGTCGGTTCACATGGCTCCACAAACACAGGTTTTAATATACATCCAACCTTTTTTCAATGACAACCTCTGACCTTCTTTCTAAAAGTGCCATGTTTGACTCTGCTCTTTCCCAAATATTCGGCCAGCTTTGCTGTTAAACAAGAGTTAATAAATAGACAAGAGATTTTTTTGCAAAGAATTTGATTCATGAAAGATCAGATTATCCATGAATAAAGAATGATGCACCTGTCCTTCAAAACTTTGATCAAATCCTGCAGTTTTTAAGCAGTTCTTGGGAAAGTTTTCAATGTTCACAGCTTAAGAAGTCTTTTGATTAAACTTTTATCAAATCTGTTTTGACTTTTCTGTAATGAAGCTCATCAATAGGTTCCCCCAGCCTTCAACCTGAAGCCTCAGATATTCTTGCTTTTATGTGTTAGCCAAGGTTAAAGCCAAAAGATTCATCTCTGCCTCTTCAGTTTTTCTATCTCCAAATACTTAACCATTTCTCTTGGATACCATGTCTGAGAAGTGCATGGTTTGAATAAATGTGTGACAAAAAAATGCATGTAAACAGGTAACAGGGAGCAAAAGGAGAGTTGTAAAGAGGGACTTGGTAAAGATTGTTTTTTTGTTTTGTTTTGTTTTGTTTCTGTGAGATGATTCTAAGAACAAAGGTCTTACTTTTGTATATTCCTAAAAAAAGAATTAAACTCCAAGTCCTTGAACCACTGGTTTGGGGGGTTCAGGTTCATTTACTGCATGTCTTTCCTGTTCTGTCCTTCTCTTTACCAACTCTATCTCCTCTACCCCTCCACTGTCAACAAAAGCAAAATTTCTAATTTAAATATAATAAAATAAAGAAGAGAATGAGGCATACCACTTAGCCCTACAAAGCAGCAGGATTCACCAGATTCTATGTCTGTCATCAGGCAGATCTATCTTACAAATCTTCACATTTGTTCACAGTCAGAAAATAGACTAATCAGTAGAATATGAGGAGAAAGAGGCAGTAACTGTGAGCACCAAGCAAGCAGCAACTCATGTTTTTTAAAAATGGAGGCAATGCAGAAAAACCTAAAACTGTAGTTCCTTGAATGTCCATTTGTAGCTCCCTGCAGCAACAGAATTAAACATTAAATGAAGAAAATTTGTGAAGGCAGTGTGTTTATGTCCAATTTTTGAAAACACAAAACAAAAATAAAACTTTTGGACTGAATCCTCAGTGAGTCATGGTTACTCATGGTCGGAGTAATGATTAATGTGGCTTCTTACAAGAACATGGCCAGTGTTGATATTTGTCAGACAGATTCCGTGCTATCAATATGGCTGCATTCAGATGAGCTTCCAGACCCTCTTGTGATAGCCAGGCAGTGTCACTCTGGCTTTGTCCAATTCTTTAAACATCCAATGACTATTACCACAGCTAAATTTATCTGCATGCTACAGGGTGGTGCAGCAGTGGATGTTGTTGCCTCACAAAAGAGGGTTGTTGAACTGTGAAGCTTCTATCTAGTCCCTGTGCATGACAGGAGTTCAAAGTTTTCCTCCCACAGACCAGAGGCATGCTTGTTAAACTTGCCATGACTGTAATTTATCACTTATGCATATGTCAGCCCTGTGATTGACTCGGGGACCAGTCCAGGGTCTATATTCCTAAAGATTCTTCGTGCAAAGAGTCAAATTCTAAGAAAATTCTTAGAATCATGATTTTTTGTTCTCAGAATTTTTCCTAAAAGTGAAGAGAAGATCCTAGTAAAGATAAAAGCTATTCATAAAGAATCCTAGCTCCTAAGAGAGCTCCTAAGGTGAGATCTGTTCAGAGTGGGGAAGAAGACTTTGAAGCGGCTATGGAGTTCCCTAAGCAGAAGACGAAATGGCTTATGAAAAAGGGAGGTGAGATATTCTCCAAACACTGGTTGACACTGAATTAATGAAACACTTCAGTTTGGATCATACAGAGATCATATTTGTGGTTGATCTCATGAGAGATGTTCATTGGTTTGTGCTAGATTTAAAAGCCAGCCAACACTGCTTCTTTAAGGTCGGTCACAATCACAGAGATTGATGAAAGCTGAGCCATTTTACCCTTGTTAATACTAAATTGAGTTGAAAGTGCAAAAACTACCAGCATGGCAATTAATATAAGCTAATAAATATAACTATCACTATGAGGATATTGTGCAAGTGGGCCTCAGTTTTCTTACATTTTGTAGGATAATTTAATGTATAGCTTACTATTAATTTATAAGATATTTTCTTTTATGTGAAATATTATTTAAGTTTATTGACTTGAGGGTCCATCCTTTGGCAATCATCACCAAAAGTATATTTTTTATTTAGATTCTCGCATCAACCAATCACAGCTTTTGAAATGATGAGTCATACCTAGCAACGGGGTCAACCACGCCTCCTCACTAAGATAAGAGTTTCTGTCTTTTCCTTACTCAGAGATCTCTTCGAATGTTCTGGAATCACTCTTAAGCTAAGACTCCTTGCTAGGAACTTTTAGGTTAAGTTAGGAGCTCTCTGAGAGGATTCACTGAATCTTTAGGAATACAGGCCCAGGATGCCAAATGTTTACAGGGATATATTCCAACCCCCTGTGATCACAAAAGTTATAAAGTGGTAAAGAAAGTGGATTGTTGGACGGCTTGACCCCCTTTGTGCATGTAAGCCCATTGAATGTAACAAACTGATTTGCAATTAGTATCACAACAAACCAACTACAGAGACATTTGGAGGTTAATACAGAAATCAAAGGTTATCTGACCAAAAGACTTAATATGGATTTGGGTGTTTTAAGAGTTGTTTTTGAAAATCATGCTTCAAAGAAAGTAAGTCACAGTGGAGCGATTCAACTATTTATAATGATAAAACTTTGATCAATCCAGTAGAAGACCCTCTGGAGATAAATCCAAGGTTGAAGGTGGAAAGGGATGTGTTGGAACTGCCAGAGCAAGATTTGGACTAATTTTTTTTTTTCAGTTGTTAGTGAAAACATTGTCGAGAAATTACAACAGAAAACAAACCTCAATTTGAAGAAACATTTGACTGACTAAACTTTTCACCCTTGAAAATACTCAGAAAGTTTTTCTGTGGCAGTTAGCCATCTGTGAATTATCTGACTAATCTTGATAGATATTGTGTTTGCCAAAGTAATCTACAAACTCTCTGTTCTATTTTTAATAAATCCTTTAGCTTGATGAATCATTAAAATACATGAAGACTGAGAAACCTTCTTGGATACATCTACATGGTCTGAGTTAAACACAGCCTTGTCTTCAAAAGAGAGGAAAAACAATTATAACTCAAGTGTGGATGACTTACGTCTTTGAATGTTGTTTTCTTTTCTTTGCAGGTTTATTGAATCTGCAAATATCACTCATTTATTGATGTTGATTCTGATAAAAACGGTAAGCCATCTCAGTAAACAACATGCTGTCTTTGTTCTCCATTTACATCCTCTATCCTGCTTTTTAGCCACCAGAAGGCATAAAAATGTGCACCTGACCGGAGAACCCCACGCTTTTTATGAATGCACATCCTGTTTGTCTTGAGTAATGATTGTTTGACTTGATTCCAGCTCTGCAGACTCATCATAAGGCCCAATACACTGTGATGCTTAACTATGCTAACATCACATAGCTGTTTACTTTGTAGGGATAACTGTAAGGTCCCTTGTGACATCCAAGGGCTTGGGAAAGCAGATGGTATTCAATAAAGTTTTACTCAGAACACGAGCAGCTTTATTTTAACAAACACTTGAAACATTCATTTCATTAGAACTGATACTTACAGAAACTATGCCAACAAGATCGGCTCCTTAGGAAATCTGATGGCACGACTGAAGGTTTGTTTTTTCAGACAGCTGCCAAAGTAGAAATGTGTATCATCTATGAGTAAACTGCGGCCATATTGTGCAACGCAAATACGACTTCACAACAAATAGACAAGGAACTAATAGAAACTCAAGCCACTGTTAGGGATGGACACCAACTTTTTTAAGAACAAAACAAAGACACTGTCAATCATTTTCTAAATCTGTACATCAAAATGATAGATACTGTAACTGTAAACACATCCGGAGGAAAATTACTTTAAACATGTGAGAAGACAAAATATTGTGACTGCACCCGTCGATTATCCTGCTTGCTCTTTCAGGACTGCAAATTAGCTGAAGCTACACATATTATATACATTCACATTTTCCCATTGTGGCAATGCTGTATGTATCGTCCCTGACAGATAAACATTAAATAAAAAATAAAAAAAATGCTAAAACCTCAACCTCGCAGTAGTAGAAATAATGATGACAGAAAGTTTGAAAGACTGCCAGGTCACAAACATGACTGTAATTCTAGTTAATGATAGATAAATTCTTCTTTTAAAGGAAGGAAATAAATGGAAATAAAAGTTGTGTATTGATTTAACTGGTGACATACACTGCTACATTAGTGACTAGGAGTTGATGCCATGGTTGACTTTGTTTGTAGATATGTTTATGTTAGCTTGCTTTCTTTGGCTGGATTTTGTCACACATTAACTAATGAGGTATTTTTTTGATACAGTGACTAATAAATGTAAGCCATTATGGGTTGCAACCTCTGCTTTTTAAAGTGCTTTGACTATAACATCTATTAGCACCACTGACAGCAAGTTATCGGTTTATATGTTAACTCATCACACCCACCCACCAAGATTTCCTTCAGTGCATGGAGGAGAATACCATGGAAACAGTTCAGATGCTGGTAATAAGGACTGTAAATTGGTCATCAGTCATCAATATTAGAAGATTATCTTGATTATTAATGTTAATTTTTTTAAACCTTTACTCCAAGAATTAGCACCATGTTTGCACTGCAATTTGAAAAAACAAAAATTAGGTACATACTGTAGAGTCTTTTGCACCGTCTAGTGGTGTCCTCCAGTTACATGTGCCACATGCAGGCAAGTATATAAAGAAAAATGAAAATTGAAATGAAAATGCAAACACAGGGACTAAATGCAAGAATATTTACACCACATTTATGCAAAAAGCAATCCCATAATTGCTTCAACAGTGTAAAACCATCAATTTCAATAAATTGCTGAAATTGCTAAACTTCCACGGCCAAAAATTATCCCTCGTACGTACAAAGGTGTTTTGATTATTTTAAGATGGACTTTCAACCCATAAGCAAGGGTGGTGGCGCTACAAAGATGTTAGGTTGTGTACGTAGCCAGGAGTCAGACAGCAGAAAATGATGCACTTTGAGTTTCCTCAATGCTTACTTCAAAGTTTCAACCCCTTATTTTCAAACAAGATCTCTGTTTTCTAGGAGTAACATCAAGAAATGAAATGTATATAGTGAGATAAATGTAATTATTTTGCATTATTTAAATACTAAAGCAGACACTGAATCTCACAAAGAAAATAGGAACTTTAAGAGAACTGAACATGTATTTACATGACAATGTTAAGTTAAAACCCTTGCTTTTAAACACAGTCCATCTGCACACAGTCTATGATTGTGATTCTGTAAGAGATTAATCTAAATTTTCACGGTCCATCTGATACACCAGACCAACCTTTCAATATATTTTGATTGGTTGATTGATTGAAATTTATTTTGAACATGAGGTTATTTCACCGGTCCATGTGGAAAAGAGCCCTTAGAAAATGTTTGGGAATGGGCAGAACCTTTCGAAAGGCAAGGCAAGTTTATTTGCAGAGCACAGCTGATACACAAGGTAATTCAAAGTGAATGGTGCATCCAGCAAGTGATTGGACACTTGTTCCATCAATCACACTGATTATGGGCCATTCAGGTAATGCAGACAGTGAACACTACTGCTTCAGACAGCAGAACATAAGTCACTTCACATGTTAAACTGTCAACAAAACATGTCAGAAGTGGAGCAAGTTGTTACTTTTTTATTTTACAAAGTAATGAGGTCCATATCTGAAAAATCTACTACTGAAGCTGTTAGCATCTGTTCTATTCTCTGTGTGAGATGTCATTTTTTACTGTCACCTTGCTCGTAGCTCCCAGCTCTTCCTGCTCTAAAAGACACAGACTGGGCTGTACCTCTTAAGTACACACAGTAACAGCGGCTGCAGCAAGAAAGATCTGATTATAGGCAAGGAATCCAGTGGGTCCAACTAAATTGTTATCTAAATGAAGGATTTATATAACAAACTTTAAATGCATTTTGTCTGTCTTCAAAGAAACTTAAAAACATGCATACTCAATCATTATCTGTATAAACAATATGGTAACCTCATATTTTACTGATATTTGTCTATGATGTGATACTATTAACAGGCTGTTACTGTAGCACCTGAAAGATGTTAGCCAACCTTGAATTCAAATGCAGATATTGGAACAATATGAAATAATAAAAGGAGGAGAAAGTGGTATTACCATAACAGTACTTCACCTCTGGATAGTAAATAGCTATAATATTTGAGAATCATATTTTTACAGGACACTGTCTTTAAGTTCAAAGATTTAGTTCAAGTTTTTCAAGTGGGGTTGCTAAAGGCCCAGGACATTGGTAAATATGAGTTGTCAACAAAGGAACTTGTGAGTGTTGTTCCTGGGGGCAGGTATCTGGGGGCGGATGGTAGAAGGTACATAGCAGTACACAATGCCACTGAAAGCCCTGTTATTACACACTTGTAGGTTAAACTACTCAGAAACAATAAGTTGGCTCAACAAAAAGCTACAGTAAGATTCTTTGCATTTAACTTTTCCATTACAAACCCCCTGCACTCTCATTGCTACTCTCAATTTCCAGTGACATTGAAATTTCTGGTCTTTATCTCCAATCGTCCAGAAAACATTTAGAAATTTGGACAAAATAAAGGCAGAGCAAAGGCAAAGAGGTTGTTCAATAGTAATTTATTATGTGTGATGGGAAGCAATCAGGTTATTAACAGGCATGTTTTCCTTTATGAGCAGTTGTTGGCTTCAACAAAGAACAAAAACTCAAATTCAGGACTTAAAATTTGTTAAATGACAGATTTTAAAACCAGCGCTATAAACCACAGATTTTTGGAGATATTGGTTCCTCTACTGATTGCTGCAATTCAGTGAAATTATTGAGAAAAAGTCAAAACGCCCTAGATAAAGATATACAGAAATAAAACTATTTTGAATTCTGGTTTATCACACAACAGTTGCTTAGGGTTGACAAGTTTGGCCATGTTTGTTTAAGTTGGTACAGGAAAAGCAGGAGAAGTTTTTTTTCATATATTTTAGATTTTGTACAGCTGATTCATATTGTGTTTAGCTCGGCACTCGTCCCAGGCCTATTTTCAGTGGACCAACAGGACTAAGATGGATATGGATCCTCTCTTTAATTGATAAATCAACAAACAACTATTTTCTGAAATTGCTGGACAGATCCCTTAAGAGCTGGGATTGATTTTAAAGCAATTTTCAAATAATAGACAGCAACCAGTTCAATCATATTTTTCTACTTTATCATTTGCAAGTCCCAACCCCCTCCTCTTGGCTTCATTTCTGCTTCCCCCTCTCTTCATTTCTGTCCATCACAGGGAGACACTAACTCACCTGGGAGTCTGTGAGTGAGGAACCTCTGATGCGTTCCACATTGCTGCCTCTGTGATTGCACTGTTTACAGCCAAAGACAACTGCAGCCTGCTGCAGTGGAGGATAATTAGACCTGCGCTTTGCTCTGCTTGTGCTGTATGAGTAATCGGTTTGGCAGGAAAAGGGAACTGGCCAGCAGTTATTTACCTGTGGTGAGCAAAAAGCCAAGGTGTCATGTTAGGAGATAGCTAAAGGGTCTCATTTTAGCTTGGGCGGATATTATTGCCACAGTTCTGAGGTTTGTGTCACTGGTAATTTGAAACTAGAGACAATAACGTGTTTCTCCTCCTTCCCCAATCAAGCACCACACTGAAAAATGTTAGACTATCTAATGTAACTTTGGTTCTTATGTTTTTGTTCAACTCAAGGGCTTGTGTCTTCTGGATTTAATGGAAATTTTAGACCTTGAAGAGGTGATCCACAACAATCTCAAATTCGTAAAGACAGACACCCAAACATGGATATTTTGAGAGTCATACTCACGAAGTTTGCTGGTATACCACTTTTGTTCAGGTTCTGGAACCAGTTCCGTGCTGGCACCTCAGAACCCTGGTGCTTTCCCACAAACCAGCCAGCCATCATACCAGTTTAAGCCTAACAAACATGGGAGGGTGTTATTCAGTGTTACTCAGGAACAGGTAAACAACACACTGGCAAAAGGCAGATCACATCAACATTCTCAAAGCGTTTGATGCTTTACTTAAGTCTTTAATTTTCATCTAGCAAATATTCACTCAACAACTGCAGATGATAAAGAAACAAGGAAGACATTTGTAGAAGGCATCAATATGTAAAAAGTGTGTGTCCCTCCACTTTCCCGATGTCCTCAGCTTCCTGCTCATTTTATCAACACAGGATATGACATGCCCACCAATGGTGTCATGGCTTGTGAACTGGAACCAACCTTTTTTGGTTCCAAACCAATTATTCGTCCTGAAATTAGGTTTGGGAACCTGGCACGGAGCCATGCTGGTGCGAAAGCCCTTGTAGTGCAACATTTCATTAAATACAAATCATTTGTACAACAACTCAAAATGATTATTTGGTCACAAAGAAACCCGACGTGATAACTGTGTTCTTTTTTCCCACATTTGTTATACTTGAAGGGGGATATTTTGTCTTACAATAGAGTTTTTAAAGAAGCATTTACAAAGTCTTTAATTGAGAAAATGAAATGTATTTTTTTACAGCTTTTCAAATCAGACAGTGCATGCTTCGATCCTGAAGGATCTGTCTCCCCACCGCTCTCTCTTACAATTCTTCCTTTTTGTACTTTTTTAAAAGGATATATTTTCACTCTGGTACTATTCTCTGGGTTTTGTCTTGTAGCAACTCTTGGATTGCTGATGTGGACTTACAAAGCTTCAACTACAATAGCTAATATTGGCCTTAACCAATAAAGGTTGTAAAATTAGACCTCAGAATGATCAGTTGATCAGAATATCTGGCAGCTCCAGCAAATATTGCTCAGATACTACCAACATAGACAACCTGCTGCAGTGGATCTACCTGACCCCAACTGCTTTATGATATACCAACCAATATCAATCTATCTCTATTATTAAATCTTATTTTTTCCCTTTGTCTCTGCACACCTCTGCATATCCCTGTATCTGCCTTTACCCTCTCATGCTCCCAACAAGGCTTCAGTGGAGGCTGTTCATAAATCTGGTCCTGCTAATCTAATTTCCTGCTGCTTAACAGCCACTTCAACTGTTGCTAAATGTTACAAAGTGCTGTCATCATGGCTGATTCACATCGGGTCTGAAAAAAGTAAAGTCATAAATAAATAAAAAGACAGGAGTATGGCATTTACCAATTCTTTAATAAAGTATTTTGAGATAACAATTGTTGAGATTTAGTGGTAAATAAAGATTGATTGAAAATTGATTAATTGAAAGATTGATTTATTGATTGATGATATTTCTTTTTTCTTTAAAAGTATGAGGCTCTTCTTTGGGATTCATTTTGGAGTATGTGGTTTGATTTTCGTATGACAAAAAATGTCAAAAACCTGAGAAAACTTAGAAAAACATCTTCAAGTGAATGGTTCAGTATTTTTTGAAATAGGGGTTAATGAGGTTTAAGTCAACAGAAAATAAATCAGCCACATTGTCAGCAACCACAGCAACTCCTCTGGGGAGGGAGCTGACACATGAGCTCGGCTTTATCTTGCTGCTCTGGGGACCAAAGGCTCTGAAAATTAACGAATTTCAGGTAAAACAAGCTCAAATTATGCAAGGATCGTTATCCACTGAAATAAACACTTTTGCAGTGCTTGACCTTCCTCCAAACAAGACTAAGGGTCAATCTCCATTGTACCCCTTAACCCTCATCTTACCCCTTGGCTCCTGGTTTTGTGCATTCACGTCTAGTGAATGGGTGTCCTGATTCTCCATACAGTTAAGGGGTAAAAGCTACACAGCCTTTGAAATGAAGACCTTACTTGACAGGAAGGGGTGTGAAAATTTCCCATGACATCGCACCCATTGACAAGAAGGCAGGGCGGAGACGGAAGGAAGTGCATAATTGTAGGTAATTGATAGCATTAATTAAATATTAATCATGTTTTGAATTGTAAAGTTTTACAATAGCTGATAATAATGAGCCAGTGAGTGGCTCTGGATGATGATGTAGTAGGAAATGGGCAGCATCTTGTTTCTCAGGAGCATGTTTTTACTCATTACCCTTGACCCTCAAAATAGGGGGCCAAAGGGAAGAGGAAGGGCTAAGGGGTACAATTTGGATAAACCCTTATTATTTTGGTACCTCAGTGCACCACATAATCCATGTCCTTTATATGTACTGACTCAACTATCCTTCAAATAATAAGAGGAAACACACAAAACAAATATGTAGATAAATAAATGTTGACCGAATGTCAGATAGAACCAGATCATTCCAAGAAGACAATTTCCATGTTCAAACAGAGACAGTCCCTTAAAAATAAACCTGAATTTTATGGCTGTGTACTCTATGAACTGAATAACTCATAAAATGAAAGTGAAGAACATTGATCTCTGTTGATTTCAGACCAAAATGTGTTATATTGATTAGGTGACTTGAGTGCACATTTGATGGATGGACCCCATCTTGTGTCAGCAAGGTAAAGAGATATGATGCAGTGGATTTGGTCAAAATGTGCTCATAGCAGAATTAGGTATCTTGTTCATTGCCCAATAGATTTTAAACCACAAGTAGAGAATTATAATAATTCATGAAATATAAAGTACCATTCACAAAAACAAAAAAAGAAACAAACCAACCAATCCACACTGAACTGAATTCTTCAATAATGCCTCTCAAATAAATTCTCTACAGTGATTCTTTGGTTCCAACAACTTGCGATTGTTAGTGATATAAAGCACACAAAAATATGTGCTGTGATTTTGTTTGATAGGTATTAAAATACTTGAACTGGTACAATTTTGATATTTGACTTAGGCTCCTATCACTTGTTCACAGCAGTGCCAAGATGGTTCCCAACAGGTAGAGTAGTACAAACAGAAGAATGTTTCGGATACAGTTGTATCTATATTTTGTTTAACTACTTTTATCAAACCTTGTAAACATAGCATGCAAACATAACAAATCAATTGTTTTAATACCTTAAACAAGAAAGGTATCCTGTGTTATCTTATCTACTCCAAGGGTCTGTAATCTTCTCCGTCAAAAGAACTATTTTTGCTCGCCCACCAAAGAATGTGTCTCGAGCCGCAAAACACATTAGAACTTTAAAATGAAGTCAGTGGCTCCTACTGACTCTACATCATCGTCATGACATTCAAATGATGAGGAAATTGTTTTACCACTTGTCATGATTGCTCTCTCATGGGTTGTGTTATTTTCGTTACTTAAACTTTTCCCAATTTGATCGGGACTGACTCTGAAAATCAGACTTTGAAATTGAAGCAAAATCAGTCAATTAAAATGTTAAAAGTAAAAAAAAGTACAATAAAGTCAGAGTTAAAAGTTAGCTGGTAAAAATCAGGAGAAGATTTTTCTAAAAGTTTTTGGACTTTTGCACCAGAGAAATCTCATACCCGCTGACCCATCAGATCAATACAATACCCAACTCGACCATGTGGAAGATACATGCTCTATTATACATGTGGTCAGTGAGAACTTACTGAGAACATCAAAGATCCCTAGATAACATTGGTTTTGGAGAAACATAGCACTTTTTATCCCCTGTAAGTGGTAGATATTGTTCTAGAAAAAAAGCAAACCTCAAACATTGTTGTAGATGTTGATGCACCATTCCTTGAGCTCAGAATCTAAACAGAGTGTCTTTACCACATGAGGAAAGTGTTGATTCTATATTATGTGATAACAAGACCCCATCTTATCCATCTGAGACATTTCTTTTACCTCAACTTTTGTATGGGTAAAATATCCACCCCTTCTGTTTTGTTGCATTTTGCATAATCACTTGTTATACAGCCATTCCACACTTTCCATTTTCCACAATAAATCAGCTTTAACAACCATCAGTCTGCCATGCTCCTCATATAATAAGACAACTGCACATGTTCCAATGTCCTACCTACAGCATACAGGAGAAACAGTGCTGCAGTGAAAACAATTGGTATTATATTGACTACCACAGCACCGAAAGGTCAGCATTCAAGGTCAGTGTTACAGGTAGAGTGTGCACGGATCAAGTATGTTGTTCAAGGTCACTGGTGTAGGGCAGATACATGCTGACATGAACTGGTTGGAAAATATTGCCTGGATAAGCCTTCACAACAACCTGCCACATGCCATACTCAATTATTTTAAACTACGTATTTAAATGTTTGTAGATGGAGTTATAGTGGGTGCTTTATATCATTTTCAAATGCAGAAATATGAGTCAATGTGAAATGTTAACTGGAAATTTGGAAAACCAAATTAAGAAATACTTTTAATTTACAACTGGCCAGAAGCCTTTGCTCTCCTGTTGTCTTCTGTGATATGAATAAATTTAAGATGTCTTCTTGAGGGCTCCACTTCTGTATTTTTGTCGTGAATTGAAATGATGACAGTTTCTTTAAAACTAATAGAATTGTGTTCTTTAGATGTTAGGACCATTGCTCAAAAAGCCAAATTATAGCAGCCCCATCTGTTGTCCAAAGATGATGACCAAATTAAAGGGGATGTACCTGTACTGGACATTCATTGTTTTCATGGGAAATTGAGATAAATCAATTAATGTGTGTTTTTTAGGGCTCAAGTAATATTTGATAAGGACTGAAATATAATAATTCAAGCACCAATCATTGCATCAAGGGCTGTACTATTATTAACTTTACAATAAAAAGAAAAAAGAAAAACATTTTTAATAGTGGATTGTATGGGGAAATTCTATGAATAGACTGGTTTATGGAGAAACAAAGGCACACCCCCAGAGAAGTGGGGTTACAACTAGCCAGCAAAGACTTGGCAGAGACTTGGCTGGAGGTCGGCTGGTGCTTGAATGAAATGAAGTAGCTGCATCTGTATATCTGGAAAAAAAAAACTGAGGCTAACACAGATGTAGCTGATGACTTCCAGTCTGAAGGCTGTTTCACGATAGATGCATTTCGGCAATATGATGACATGTATTTATTTCATTTAGGCAAGCATTTAGTCAAACCAGGACTTTTAGAGTGTTCCCTGTGTCTCTCAAGTGTCTCATGCACCTAGAATGTAAAGGGTGTAGGGCGTTTATTATATCTGTCATGCCAAAATTTAAGATGAAAAATTGAAGGATAAAGCTGCATTTACAGCATCATCCCTGAGTATATCAAACTGCTCCGTCCTTCAGTAGTGGAGTGTGCCTAAGAGGACAAAAAGGCTTTTGTTTTGTGTGACATGAAATTTAAAGTGATAATTTTGTACCCTGCAATTATCTTGTTTGCACTAACATCTATAGCAAAGAAACACTTAAACAGTTACTTTGTGGCCTTTTCTGCTACGTATGGGTAGATTTACATGATTTGCATTATTATTACTAATACCTATGGTTTAACCAAAAAAATTAAACATATGCTGGCTGTGCACTGCTGGATAAAAATAGGTTGAATGTAATCAGAGGTGTCAAATAAGGTATCAGTTGCTTTCACAGAAGAACGTGTACAGTATAAAAAGTCCCTTCAGCAGACTGCCTTTACACACAGCATCCCTGAATACTGATGTGATGTATTCCACACCTTCCCCTTGAGTTCTGCCACATCAGCTGCTGAGCGCCGCTTTGATGTTTCTGTTGTAAAAGCACTACAGTCTCAGGACCCCTTTGATTGTGTGAAATGTGCTGTGTGTTCGCTATTAAACATCTGTTAGCAATTTTAGTCTTTAAGATGAAGGCTGGGCTGCCGTTGTTGACCTGCGCTCTCTCTCCTCTGCGTTGGGCTGACTTTGAGGTCTTTTTAACTCTGAATTTTCCTCTGATAAAGCAGAAGTCTGGATTTCTCTCTGATTTATTTTGGAAAAACTGAGAGCTAGCAGTGCCATGCTGTGTCTTTGTCGGGTTCCTGTGTCATCCTGGTCTCACAGGATCACATCCTGTGTGTCACTGATAAAACAAGGGAGGTGAGGCAGGTGGTGAAGACACTGCAGTCAGCAAATATTGCTTTAAATTGAGCCTTGTGTGGAGCAATACACTTTCCTTTACATTCAGTTATGTACTAGAACATGCTTGAGAGTAATGGATCAGGTCCAAAGCATTTATTAGGGTAAAGTTAAATATAATCAGACTTCAATTCATTCATTTTCATTAAAAATAAAACAGTCAACAGTTATTAACATCCCCATTAGCACCAGCAAAAGCATTGGCTATTCTTCCTTTTAAACTCCCAAAAAGCAGCACGTTTTTCAAAATTGGAGGCATTACTCATTTAATGCTTGTTAAGAATATCATGTCATTGATGTTTTCTGCACTGTAAGCCTGGATAAGTTGAATCTACTCAAAAAACCTGAGGAAAGTGGTTGCCCTAAAAAAATTAAGTAATGTACAATGAAAACTTAAGTAAATTAAACTTAAATTTGTGAAGTTATGGAATTGTTATTTTTAAGTACAATAGACTTAATGTCAAGCTGAATTAACTTAAAATCTTGAGTATTATCAATTCCTGTACCCAATAAATTGTACTTAGCATTTAAGGTAAATCCATTTCATATTTTTTTAAATATATTAACTGCAAAATTAGTGAAAAAAAGAAAAAGTCCAAACATGTATTAGTCTTTTTATTGAAACTGAATGCATGTCAGTGTCACATAAAACTCTACATAATGGAGGCATAAATGAGTCCGAACAGGACACAGACAGCCTGATGCAGGTCGGCTGGTTCATCCATCCCCATTTTACCCTCCAAGATAATTGCCACACTGAACGGGTTGATCTGAGGATTTTCTTCATCAACACAGAGGATTTCCAGTTGTGTTTGGCTGTATCCATCATAGACCGCGGAACGTGTTTGAACAAGGGGGGGCCACAATCGCAGGGGGGGGTCACCGAAATTTTCGGTCAGACATGATGCGTAGCCGAGGCTATAGACTACACTATACACGGATACACACGTAATGCCATCATCTACCAGGCTATTGTTCGCTGTTGTTAGCACGCTGTGTCTGCGTTATCACTATGGCAGCATTTTTGTAAAAATAAGTCTAACAATACTATACATACAGCTGATCTAGAGCGACACACCCCAGTCAGAAGTGCAAATAAATTGATTATTACAGGAGCTAAATAACTGTTCACACTGGGGGCATCCATCTTCAATTGACACCTCGGGGTGGCGAGGTTTCACCGAGTTCCCAGTAGGAAATTCAGACTTTGGGGGACGTTCCAGTTTTAGTTTCCCACTCGGAGCTCAAAATTCCTACTTCTGACTACAACTTGAACGCACCGGAGACGTTAAGCCAAATGTGTTTGTTTGTTGTGGTGAATGGCTGCAGCATGGATCTTTGTCAGAACTCTGCATTGCTTTACAAGTTCTTTTTCAACAACTTACAGGATGCAAAGCCACGAGGTAATGTATCTCTTTCTAGTTACGTAGCGGTAGTTTTTGATGTGTGAAGACAAGCAATGCGGGGAAAAGTTATTATTGTAGTTGTAGACGGCTATATATCGCTACTTACAGCCCGGCGCTCTCAGACGTGTAATATAAATAATAAAATAATATAAATTTGCTCTAGTTTTAATTGTCTTGTTCCTGAAGTTGAGTATCCAGGCCAGTCCAGCCCTGTACGACCCGACCAGGAGGCTAAAGAATAGCATTTATAGATAACCTATTTAGATGCTATAAAACTCATCGATAAGTGCGTATTTCGACCCAAAAAGTTACCCGGGCCACGGCCCACCTGGCCCCCCCGCTTCTGCGGTCTATGGTATCCATCCTTGTTGGTCACATTCTAACAGAGAAAAAAGACGGTAGTAGTTAATTCTATGTTACCCATCAAAAAGCACCTTTCACTTTTTATAAAGAAAAGCATCCTATATTAGAAGCCACAGCAAAAGTAATAAAGAAAAGAACAATATTTGCCATATATTGAACATTGAATGTATTTTTTTAAACTCTCAGGGCATAAACATTGCCTGCTTGCTTTCTTTTAAGTCTGACTTTTAAGTAGCATTTTACAATGATAAATATACAGTATGTTTTTTACTTATTTTTAAGGATCCTCACCAGACCAAAAAACACAGGGAAAACTTACTTAGACTACTTATTCCACTGCCGAGTTCCTTATTTATTTTTTCTCGGCACCCATTCCATAAGTTGGAAAAATAAATAAAATAATTTTAAAAATGTATCAGCACAGTACAGGGAAGGGCCCCAATGACTAGGTTTGCCTTGGGCCCCCATATGACTAGATCCGCCCCTGTATTCACCTGTTCAGTCACTGTCATTAGGAAACTCACACGGCCGAACTCAAAGTAGCAAAGTAGTGATAAAGTTGGGTGACTACATTCAATGGCCGTCTGAAAAGTCAATACCCTGGCTAATGTTAGCTTAATGGTACTCACCAGATATTGTAGGTTTTGGCAGGGCCGTCCCGGCGTTAACCTCCTCTCTCTTCGGCGGAAGCGCGGTACACAGCGGGGTCCAACTCGGCGTCAACAATATCCCAGTAGACCGCGGTAACGACGGCGGTGCTCCCGGCCTCAGCCTCCTCTTTCTCTGCTGTACAGCACGGTGCGCACGGCAAAGAGTCCGGCATTCAATAAGAGGCGGTGTCCGATTCCACAAGTCCAAATTATCAGTCCAGTTGATAAACCACACGTCCCCACGTCTTGAAAATGTCTTAAAGTTTCAGTATATCCACAGTACAACTTCATCAACTGGCTGTGGGTGATGGTTAAAAAGCGCTGTTTCTCTTTCCCATAATGCATTGTGAAAGGTTAACTCAATAAATTTAAGTAATCAGGGTTAAAACTTGATGAATTAAAGCTAGAATAACGTAAAATTATGAACACATGCATTACTGTTAAACTTAAGTAGCCTACAATAAATTGATATTTGATAGTAAGCAAGGATCAGATACTCAGATTTTGAAGTAATAAAGTCAAACTTGATTTGTATAAGTAAATTGTAATTTAATTTGTAAGTACAAATGAAATCCGGGCTAACAATGTGCTATATGCTCCTGCTTTAAGAGGGGTATGGGCAGCGTTTTAATGGACTATTAATGGAGAAGAAGAAGTTAAACTTTTCTCAAAACTTAAATTTAATGTTTACTCTCACAATGTGGACTTCCCATAATGTGCATGATGTAAAAATACCATCCTCCCAATTTTTATTTCCTTTTGTTGCCTGGGGTCCTCTCAGACCATATATATGTAATTTATTAGCTCAAATGTTCATAAGATATTTACTGAAAGTATAGACAACTCATTCTTGATTTTCCATCAATGGCATATCAGAAAGTTCTGTTCAACACCATCAAGTAATCAGCAAATCAGGAGCTAGTTCAGTGCTGCAGTGATGGTAAAAGGGTGTGATCCTGGTTCAAATGCAGAAATTGAGATGGTTTAAATCATGAAACAAAGTTGATAGTAAATTCATCAAAGTGAAATAGGATGAAACGAGTTTAGTCACGCAGTCATATTCAATATTTTAAGTAATTCAGTGATAGTCTTTAACTGGATAAAATTACCATGTTGAAAGGGCGTGATAAGGTTAAAATCTGACAAATTAAATATCTAATTGATGCTGTGGTAACAGATTTTAGATTAAGACCCTGACAGTCACACAGCTTTGACATTTGGTCTACCACTGCGACACGATTGCCTTCTCATTCAGCAATGAGAGATACTGGTACTTTCATTTGACACAAATCTTATTTCAAGTGACATTTAAACTGACATCCAAGATTTTTTGGTCATCATTAAAAACAACCTTGCCTGGAGGGTGTTGGGCCTCCACGTGTCACTCAGTTACTACACAGTGAAAGCACACCTTAAGATATGACCTGCAAATAGTGATCAGTCACTAAGTCTGGGATGTCATTTCTGCCCAGTATAATAAAGCTAATCAAGCTGTTTAAATGAGACTGCATTCCTAAAAGAGAGGTGAGACTCCATGACCTTAACCTCAGTATTAGAAACTAATCAACCTATCCTTAGTCTGATTGGGCATGGGTGCAAAATATGACAGACCTCCTTCAAAGTATACATAAGATATCGATGACTGTTGACCCAAGACTTCAAAAATACAGTCTGTTCATTCAAAGCTCTTTTTATATTTACACAACAAAGATCAGTCCTCAGTGCTGGGGACAGCAATCAAACACTGATTCAATTTGAGAATCATTAACTCCCACAAGGAATAAGTATCATTAGTCTTCTTGCTTATCAGCTCTGTTACCGGTTCCTTCCACTTTGTTTTACATGCATTGGAAATCAAGAATGCAATGCTCTCATCAGAGGCAGTCAACAAAAAATTAAATTAAGAAGTCAAAAATCATTGCTTAAAGAATTTAACCTATATTGTGTCTTCATTTGACAATAGAAAAAAAACATTTAGTCTCAGGAGTGTCATGCAACAAACAAAACTCTGTGAGAATCAGTAAAGGAATTGTGAAAGAACTGGATTGATAAGCAAATTTGTTTCAACACAACTGCATAAAGTTCAATCCCAATTCATTACACTTCAAAACATTTAGATTTATGTTACTAAAGATGTGATTGAGGATTGTGTAGATTTTGACAATGACTAACCCACTGCCAACAGTTGTTGCAGAGTATATAACCTACATTTTCACTATATAAAACAGAAAAGAATCTCTCTCTATATATTATGTAATACTGAGGTATTAGGAATGAAATGCATGAACTTATTTGCAGGGAAAAAAGGATCAAACAGGTATGCCATGACACTGCATAACACAGAGACATTATCATTTAATAAGACAGCACAAGAAGTTTAAATTTAAAACACAGTCATACTTCATGTCAAAGTGACATTTTGCATAATGTCTATGTAGAAAACAATGAATAAGAAGATGAAAAGGATAAAAACACTTAGAAAAGGCGACAGACAAATTAATCAAGCCCTTTTTCCCCAAATACCTTTCGTGTAAAAATAATTATGTCAACACTCTGAGCCTCCTATTTACTATTTAGTTTTTCTTTGGTGTGATTTAAGCAGCTTCGTTAAAAGCCGGCTGTATTTTCTGGTAATAAGTTTAGGCCGAGCTGTTTGTGGGTTGCTCTAATTAGTTGCTTGTCCCACAAGCTCTCTCTCTGATGTGGTAATGTGTGTTATGGATTGTGAGGGAGCAAACAAAATTAGAGTAAACAAGTTCATTGTGCTCAGTGTTTCTTACAATGGGGGGTGTAAAACAACACTTTCCCCTTTATTTGTTTGTTGTTATTGGTTGAACAAGTTGTTTTGGAGAGGTATCGTGGTCTGCAAGGTGTGTTTCATCAGAACAGAAGATTAAAGTAAGCACACACAAACATAACAAAACCTGATTTCCAATGTAAATAATGAGCATGGCAATAAATTAATGAATATAAAAACAGCTAATTAACCACTATACGCCAAATTAAGATTGTTGACATAAAGTCCCGTGATATTTCTTCTTGTGAAGGGTAGCACCACAAATCTTTCTGCTGAGATTTAGAAAACACAAGACTACATTAAAAAAAGATGAGTGTGTTTGTGACAGTGGTGGCAAGAGCACACATATAATGTACAAGTAAAAGTGCAATGAGTTTGATGACAATTTGTTCCAGTGAAAGTATCACTACATTGATCTAATCCAAGAGTAAAAAATATTTTATCTACGTAAATGTCTTAAAGCTCTGAGTGTTTAAAAGTTTATTTTTCTATGAAGCCTCATACCCTGACAATGTAAAACAATGTCCTACGTTTGTATGTAACCTTAAAATCTATGACGGCAAATTTAAAAAACCTCACCATAACCTCTGTGACGTGACTTTCAGTACACATCATGTAAGAAGGGATAAAAATAAAAATAAAAACAATTTATATTAATAATAAAAATTATGATAATGATAATGAGAAGAGGAAGAATCATTCACATTATTCACAACACTGTTTGAAATAATTACTTTTCAGAAAAAATTGTAGCTACATATCCAAAGATAGTTCTTGTGCTGCATTTTGCAGTCCTTCCTGTGTTTTCTCTTTCTTTCTGTTAGTTTGTGGCAGTGATATAAGGTCTCTCCCTCTACACTGCAGGTTGCATCACACAGGATTGAACTTGCATCAATGTGAGACATCCTGCTGTACTTCCTGACCGAGATGACATAACTGGCAGCTTAAATTCCAAATGTCTCCACATGCTGTTTTTAGGGGGAAAAAGACACAGCACCATCTTCCTGCTTGGGGAACTGAGTACTTAGGTTAGTGAAAAAATGGTTTATAAAGAAGACATGTGAACACACTTTACTTTGTGAACTGTGGATGTTGTCTGGCTTGGTCATAGTAAACAGTATAAATCAGTTATGACCAACCAGTAATGTACAGTTACATTTGTAACTAATTAAATTCTAACGCCAGAGGTGAGAAACATGTGGCTCATGAGTCCATTTTAAATGTAGTAAATTGTAAAAAAAAAAAAAAAAAAAAAGACAAATTAAGCATCCGTGTGTCGTATAGAGAATTCAAGCTTGAGTTAGCAATATACAACAGGTCAGATTAGAAAGTGCAGTAAAATCACACAATTATTTCAGTAATGATTTTAACTGTATGTGGGTTGCCTTTAGTGAGAAATTAGTAAATGTAGCAAAAAGTACATGTTTTTAATAGCTTCATCCCAAAGTGGTCTCCCAAAACCTGTGAAAATTTCAGAATAATATTACTGAAAGTTTTGTTTTGCCTTCACTGACCTCACTCTGATCAATGGCCATTTTGTGACAGAGCTGTATTTTATGTCACAAAGTCCGTCCTCATTATTATCATTGATATTATTTATATTAGTATTGTTATTTGACATGTACCAATAATAATATTCTTGCATTTAAATCAAATCATGTTCTTTAAAAGACACAGAATAGATTCAGAATATGCATGAATCAGTTTTTAGAAACCTGCTTTCAAGCAAGTGTCCCTCTATGAATATTGTATTTTCACCAGCAGCCCAGCCCAGTAAACACTTATTTTCTTTGAATAGCACTGTGGTATTAACATTACATATTACATGTTAGCTGTATGTATCAATCAACTTTTATTGTTCTTTTGTGAGTCAAATCATTTTATCAAACCTCTATGTTCACTGCAGGCTGAAGGAGATATGTTAGTAATCATGAATTGGTTTTAATTGTCAGTAAATGTTGACCTCCACAATTAAAACTGAATTGAATTTCAAAAGACTTGAAAATGCACAGCCACAATCAGTTATAATAATAATAGTATTTTTTTAATCATGCTTATTATTATTATTATTATTATTATTGGGGCAGCATGGTGGTGCAGCTGGTAGTGCACTTACCTCACAGCCATAAGGTTCCAAATTCGATCCAGGTCAGACAGGGTGAAGTTTGCATGTTCTTCCCGTGCATGCGAGGGTTCTCTCCGGGCACTCCGGCTTCCTCCCACAGACCAAAAACATACTCATTAGGTTAACTGGTCACCCTAAATTGTCCTTAGGTGCGAGTCTGAGTGTGAATGGTTGTCTTTCTCTCTATGTAGCCCTGCAATTGACTGGCGACCGGTTCAGGGTGTACCCCGCCTCGCCCAATGACAGCTGGGATAGGTGGGATAAAGTGGTATAGAAAATTTAAAAAATAAAAACTTGAAACTTGAATGTCATGAAGACAAATACATTTTAATAAACAACTAATACTATGGTGGAAAATAGTTTAATTTGTTTTGATGAAGAAATCAAACTAAATTGGCCTTTTCTGTTTTCATTTAAGCTAAGGGGGTTAAATATTGGAGTCTGTCGAGACCTACACATTCTCCTGCTGCTGATTAGTTAGAACTGAGCTGCAGTTTACAACAGCATGATCCTATAGCCGCCCATTGTCTTTAACATTCACTTTATGATTTCACTGAGGAATATCTATTTCTTTTATCCATGAAAATCACTTTTTTTTTCCTATGAGAAATTCAACTCTGATTTAAAAAATATTTTGAGAGTGCATCTTTGAAGAACAAAGCTATCCTTGCTCTCTCTCAAGCATTACATTTTCACTCATTCATTTTTTATTCCTATGCTTTTTGTAGCGAAGAGGGGGCTGGAGTTAAGATAATATTGGTTTCAAGATGTTTAATTCTGACAAGCAGCACAGAAATCAGGGGAAATCTACATCTGCTCCTCAAACCATCCTCTCTTTGACAGGCACAGAGGGAGAATGCGCTCAGCTGTGTTTGTGCATAAGCAGCACGTTACTGAAACTTTTATCAGACTCTGCCTGCAGCCAAAGTGATGACCTCCCCTGCCGAGCACGAATCACCCGCACATCTGCCGCCATCGCAAATGACGACAAAAGTCTGTTTGATCAGCGACGGCAATCTAAGAGACCAGCCAAGTTCGGGAAAGATACGAAATCCACTCGCTAAAATGTTCTGCTGAAAAACAGAAGGGAAACGCTCCTCCATCCTGATCAGTAAGATTGACAGTTTTCCAGGTAGAGCTCTGAGCAACTGTGTCCATCAGCAGGTAACTTCAACTGAGAACAACAGCAGGTAAATACAAATAATTGTTGTCCTCATTCTGTAGAAACATTAAAACCAAACCATTGCTTTTCTATTTTTTAATTTATTATTATGTATCAAAATCGTTGAGCTTGTCGGTGTTGCTCGAATGATATCTCCTTGGTCAAGTGTGCTCTTCTTCTCTCAGATGTATTTCTGATTGCATTATAAAAACCATGATGTCAGATTATTTGTGGATTAACAAGGATAAGTATAAGTCTCAGTCCACACCTTTTTACTGCTTAAATATAAACCAATATTTCCATTCTGTCAATTAGTTTATCTGAGAATAAGTGACAAATCGGGAGCGTTTTTAACTGCCATGTTAAATATCTAAATTCTATTAAAGTGGATCCAGATGAAGTACTGAAGGTAAAGCATTCCACATGCCAATGGCTTAAATAGAGGAAGCAGTTTGTCCCAGCGAAGTTTATGAAAAGGTACTTTACTTTAATTTTAAGAATAAAGTCTTTAACATCTTTCTCAAAATGTGCCTGATCTTTGTGATCATATTCAGGATGCCCTGTGGGGTACAGAAGGGGTATTGAATGCATCACGTGAGAAGACAAGCAGAGTTGTGTGTTCAGAGAGAGGGGAGGCATGTCAAAGGACGGTCAATAAAAAATAAAGTCAGTCCGAATTAGTTATCTTGATGTTCCTTAAATTACATTCACACTGTAGCAGCCTTTTTTTGGTTTCTGTTGTTTGTTTGTTTGTTTTGTCTTTACTTTTTGATTGCCAGTGCTCTGGTAGATGTCTAAGATATGCAAAAATCAAATTACACAATCTCAAAGCTTGGACAAAAGCAATTATGACATGTTTTGTGAAATTGTTTGATGGGAAATCACGTGTGACTACATATGACAGACCGATGTTCCATATGAAACTTATATAATTATACTATTATATCCAGTTTTATGTTATCATTTTGTTGCTTTCCTGAGACATGATATTGAACCTGGCAGTTGTTTGCTTTGACTCACATTGTAGACTGCTCATGTCTTTGTGACCGGTTTTCACAAACATTTTTTTACCAAATCCCAAGAATAAGTAAAGATACAGACTTTGACCTTCCCTGAACTAAATATCTGTACCCCATATGGCTCAAGCAAAGCTAGACATTTGGGAGTAAGCCTCAAAGTCATACAAAGATCAGGGAAAATACCGGGGAAATAAAAATAAATAAATAAGTAGATAAATCAATAAAAATGCTTTTTGCCCTGACACTTTTCAATGATGATAACTAGGACTCCGGATGTACCAGACAGGATTTTGTTTTGGCCCTGGGTTTGATTGACAAATAATGGCCCCACAGTTGTTGTTTTTCTCTGCTCGGCACACAGTGTGTAACGGACACCCGTCTCACCAGCTTGTGGCATTGGGGAATAATTACAGGGGGCCGCCTGAGGTAAGGCCTGGCAGAGAGAGTTCGTTAGTAATGAGGAAGACGGTTGGAGGAGAGAGAGAGAGGGAGGCCCGGGAGGGTTAGATCGCCTCACAACGCACGGCAGAAAAAAAAGAACAGTAAAAAGAAAGCTCTCGCTATAGCTGAGCTCAGTGCAGACTAAACACTTTGCTTCCGCAGAATCTCTTATCCCACCACAGCCTGCATGTCTCTGTGGCTTCTACAAGGTGGGGAAAGAAAGAAGTATTGTGCTGCTGGACCACCTGTGTCTGATGGTATTTAACTCATTTGTATGGAAGTTTATGTAAAAAGCGCCACAAGGGGCTGTGTTTGTGCCAGTATGCATGCACTCATATGCCTCTCACTGTTATTTAAATCATCAGATCCACATGGGAGAGGTGCAGATGCAGAATAGTTTGAGAAAAAAATATGCACTTGAATTAATCATGTAAATGAAGCAGGGTGAGTGACGAGGGAAATTCAAAATCGTTTAAGGAAGGAGGTGTGCACTCAACGGTGGAGTAGCATAACACAAATTCAGTCACAAATCATTCACAATAAAAACATGCAATGCTTAGAGAGCAAGCCAGTAAATTCAGGTACTTCTAAATATAAAATGCTTTATTTTTCACCCAAGATTATCCTTTATCTTAAATTTTGTAATGTATGACTTAAAAATAAAAAGCCAGTGTCTTCAATCTTTTATTTCCTATTTAGATGTGTTGTATGTTCAAAGTCATCTGCAGCTATTGTTTTAAATAATTTTCCTGAGAAACACATCAGATGTATGTCATATGCATGTTGCATACCTCTGCTTGCGCTTGTGGATGAGCCACCATACAATGCAGAGGCCCATCTCTTGCATCTCTTGCATCACGGTTTGTACTACTGGGATGCATACCAGAACCAGGCTGTAGGTTTTATTTTGAAAGAATGGACAGATCTTTGAATGTCTGTTTCACGTAGCTTGACTGTGCATACTTTACACACAGGCTCTCTGTCCCTGTCGCCAGTGTGATGGATGAAAAAGTAAGGCCAGAGATAAACTTTCTGCAAAAAATGTAGCTGGTTCTTTGTCCACCTGTGCTCTGAGTGCAATTGTAAATGCATTTGTCACTTATCATGTTGTGTAACTGGCTGACACCAAAAGAGCACCCATCTTCCTGATGTGAAAGGAGAGAGATCAGAGGTCAGAACTAATGAAATAACAAAGCATTAATAATTAATAGAAACATCAAATTAGTTAGGACTGATGGCAGATAAAAATAACACCCACAATCAGCACCATTTGCAAGCAGATCTAGCAGCATTTCCCTCTACATTAAGAAGGTGCTGCAGTTCAAGTGTTCACCATGCCAACTAGTGATAATATTCCAATTGTGTTCTTAAATGTCAATGTTGACTAACTGATAAAAACAGAGTGAGTCCTGTGAATGTGACCTTGGTTTGGCTTAAAAACAAGCCCCTGGCTTCTGCTAGCCCTTAATTAAATGAGCTAAATTGTGCACGATATACACTTTGTTTTTCCTCCCACCCACTCCCACCCTGCAGCAAACAATCTGCAGCTACTGTATATTGTTTTACTCCAATCCATCCATTACTCTAGTACTGCAAGATGAGATTCATTTTTGATTTTTTTATATATATAAACCAGGGCTTACATGTGCATCAGCGATCACACATCCAGTTTGTTAAACTATACATGCTGTCTGGAAAATGTCAGAGATACACATAACAGGTTTATAATGGTACCACACTCACAAGCAAGTGAATGACAAGGACAGACAAGCAACTTCTGAAAAAAAATATTTCTAGGCTTAGTTATCATTTGGGAGGAGGCATACAACAGACAGTCGTCA
The DNA here is from genome assembly GCA_036419115.1 of Scarus forsteni. NCBI lineage: Eukaryota > Metazoa > Chordata > Actinopteri > Labriformes > Labridae > Scarus > Scarus forsteni. The sequence continues at coordinate 24,486,740 of JAZDUH010000443.1, forward strand.
GTTAAAAAAATCAAGAGATGGGCTCAGGATTTAATCTAATTTTTCATTCATATTTAAAAATACAATCAAGGGTAGGAAAAATATTCTTTACTGATGAGCTTTCCCCCTTATGAGGGGAAAAGCTGTAAAAGCAGCTTGATTCAGTGTTGTTAAATATGTTGCCCTCATATCTCTACTCTCAGGATCCCCCCTTTTGAGGATACAGCAAGGTAGAGTTTGAAGAAAAAAGCAGTATGTTCAGGGTGAGCCGTCTGGGCAAGGTTCACTCTGTACAGTACAGAGAAGGGCAAACTGAGAGCCTCTGTTGTTTTTGCACATCTCCGGGTTAGCTGTAGCGCCTGTGGTTTTGGTATTCGCACTGCAACAATCACGGAGAGTTCCCTGGACCCAAAAGTCTCCTGCTAGACAGCTGAGGTTAAGAGGCGCTTTTCTTCCTCTTGTTTGTTGTTCAGGCCCAGAATTGGCAGAAGGAAAGCAGGCAGGGCATGGGCAACTAAAACATACAAGGCAACCTCAGAGGGCAAGAGCACTAGAGCAACAAAGCAAACTCAGACAATCTGACAAATGACATATATACTCCAACACTAATGAGCTGATTCAAGACAGGAAGCTCAGCAAGGGTGTCTGGAGGGCAGGTGTGGGAGAGGTGCACAGGCTTTAGGAGAAAAATACACAATTCAGTACAAAAAATACACAGATACGGGAGTGCAATGGTTACATTTCTGCAAGTCTGATCAAAGTTTAATATCTCAGCTTTATCAGGTACTCCATTAATAGTTGAATGCTCGAAACATCACAATGAATATTGCAAAAATATTTTTACACTGTAATCAAACTTAGGTTGTCAATGAAAAGCCCTGATACTGTATAATCTGAGTTCAAGTTACATTACATTCTACATTTCTTTGCAATTACGGCAGTGGTGGGTAATTGGGTAAGTTAACTGCACTTTGATGTGTGTGATTATGCATAGCATAGACCATACTTTGAAGAAGAAACTAAAGAAACTAAAAGAGGGATTTGAGATAGACAACAAATATATGAGCACCCAGGCAATAAATCAGCCCCCATCTCAAGTGACTCTATTGAAATGAAATGAATCACAGGTTTGACCCTTGAGATGTGGCACCTCATTTTCAAAAGGGCTCTCCTCTTCGTAGTAAAGGGAGTCACAGATGGGGAGGACTTACACAAAAAATATGGAATACACTGCTAGGCAGCCAGTATCAATTCTGATTGTGTTCATCATTAAAATGTGTTGACACCTGCAAAAGTTCATACATATATATATATATATATATATATATATACATATATATATATATATATATATATATATATACATACCAAGTTCTGAGAACCTCAAGCTGAATGTGCTTCACATCCCCCTTGAGACCTTCAGACCCCAGGTTGAGAAACAAGAGAAAATACTATTTAAAAAGTCTCCTTTCACTGCCCTCTTACAACATTTTACATTGGTGAAAAAAGCCTGTAAGAATCTTAAGTTGTCAAGTGAAGGCCATCTCAGCCAATGAATTTCAATGACAGGTGACTTGAAGCTTCAACGACCCAACAGGCTGCATAAAATTTCTGTCCGAGCGAGGAATAAAGAACTGAATGTGGACCTTTTTGGACCAGCATTCATTGATCAGAGACAGAATTGAAATAGACAATGACTCACACACTGCCAAATTTCTTCTCTCTACCTGTGAGTGGAAGCTTTCAGATTCAGATTCAGACAACTTTATTTATCCCTCAAGGGGCAATTAATTTGTAGCTTCCCAGTGTATATGCATTCATACAGTCAGTCAACAACATAAATAAATAAATAATCATCAAGGAAACATATTTAAGCAAGAACGGGACGGATAGAAATGTTGGACATTAAAAGTAGCCTACGTATGTTAATCGTAGAGCAAGATAAGACAAGATAAGATAAAGATAAAAAAATAAGAAAAGATAAAGATAAAAAACAAATGGGCTGAGAAAAAAAACAGACAATTTAAAAACTTTAAAAACAGCAAGAAAAGCAGATGAGTAAAGAAATAAATAATGTCCTCTAGAAATAGTCATTTAAAGTGGGCTTTCTACAGTTTCCAAGTGAACCATGGCTGTTTTTCACTTTGTTGGTGAAGTAATCACGATGTGCTTAGTCACTGGCCTTAATTATGTTGTTAAAAAAGTCAGCCATGTATCAGCAGAACAGTGTAAAACATTTCCATCTACAGTCTAAAAAAATCCATGCAGTTCTTTCTTATGGGACAGTATAATCGCAGATACATATAGAGTTAATTAGAAATTAACTTTTGTTGATTTACCCTCTTCATCCTGCATAAAATTCACGAAAGTTAACTTTAATATATAAACCAGATGAAGGTTAGAGGGTCTAATCCAGGCCTTTCAATGAGTTTTCCTATCATCCTAATTTATTACGTGGCTGCTGAGTGTATGTATTAGCCTACTTATGTCATTTAGCAACAGAGGCTGATGTTTATGACTGGGATGGCGAAACTGGACGGATGAAGCCTCCAGTGCGAAGAGTTACACAAACACACTCTCAAATTAGAAAATTAACATGAAACATGAAAATATTTAACAGATCCGGCAAACTACATGTACATTTTGTTTAACTTCAAAATACACAACTTCGCGTAGGTAACAGCATTTTGCGATTGAAGCTCGCCTGAGCAAAGTCTTGCATTCCTCGTCAATATTTGAATTGGTAATAATGTGTCTCCTTTCACCGTTCAGTGCAGATAGAATAACCATGATGTAATGTCTGTAATCCGACAGATCCATCTTGCCAAGTCCCATCTGCAATAACTGTGAGCGGCCCAAGGCAACACAGCCCAATCAAAACCCTTTAAAGCAAAAAGAAGTGGGAGCTACATGCAAGATGAAAACGGGAAGTGACTGTTCTTATACTAGATTAGCACAGATGCTGACAGCTTCAGCAGCATTTTTTCAGATCTGGACCACATTTCTTTATTAAATGAAAAGCAAATATCAACACTACAAACTTCTCTATAGGAAGGATATGTTTGCTCCACTTGCAACTTGTTTGCAGAGACTGTGCTTACATATTGGCTCATGTTCGACTATACATTAAATGACTGGCCCATAATGACCATGATTGAACATTCAATCACCTGCTGATCTGCTTTTGGAAGGTTCTTCCAATTCCCAAACGCTTTTTAAGGGCTCTTTTAGATAGTCTAGTAAACTATATTGAAAGGTCCATCTGGTGTGTCAGGTTAGTCC